>JAYKXN010000317.1:0-17500 GCA_037962975.1 Clitoria ternatea | reverse complement strand
CTTTCTGCGGAAGGCGTTAATGAAAATCTTCAAGTAAAATAGCCTGCGAATTGATGTTGAGATGGAGTCCTTACAGAGGTACTTCTATTAGAAGATGAGGCAGAACCAGAACCTGGAGATCAACCCCAAGGACTTACTCCGGGAGCAAGGATTGGATTGGAGACTGCATGACTTGATTCCTCTTCTTACACTGACGGGGGAGAGAGGGTTGTCGGCAAGCGTGACGAGAGGGCAGAGTTCCTTTGTGAAATGGCAGACAGACACTACCAAATCGGGTACGACAAGTGAAGAGCGGAGGGATAGAAGGTCTTGCTACACTGCTTCAGGCTTGTTTCGGGTTTAGCCCTTGATTGGCAGAGTGAGCGGGCACTTTCCCTTCTTCGTAAGGCCGCATCTGAGAAAGAGAGTTAATTCCATTGGGGATAGGAGCATCGCCCGGCGAAACCCCATGCTTTGAGAGTTCCTTTCTGCCAGCACTTTCTTTCTCTACCCGGGAGTCACTTCAGTACCTAGGACTACTCTCCCAGGATGCCAAACATACATGGAAAGTGTCAATGTTGACTCACAAGCGCCACCCTCACTGGGTAAATCCGGAGAAGGGCAACTGCTTCTGTAGGTAACGACTCAAATTCAGATTTTTATTTATAGAGTTCGTGAACCAACGAGTCTTTAATTAAGTGGGCGAACAGCGTAACGAACTTACGGGAGGTAGAAAATATTGTTAGTCTTTAACGACACAGGGTCACCTTTCCGACGTTTAATTTAATCTATTGAATCCACTACTTCCTGCCTTCCACTGAGTTAGATATGAGCAAGTCCCAAGCCAGTGTAGGGGTCCAGCAAAAGGAGAGTGGGAAAGGGGAGTTGCTTGCGGGGGAACCTCGCCTAGCTTATCTGTCCTTGTATTATTCAACTCATCTGTCCACTTATCTTGTAAAAGCGGAAGGAATAAAAAAATACTTTGTTTCGAGGGTAATCCGCCATAAAATAGACTGGAAAAGATTCAATCCACTTGTTGGCCTGCTTCTTAGCTCTTGATGCCTGCTTTAAGCTTCGTCGGAGATTTTATGGCCCGTAGCTTACAACATCTTATGAGAAGGGCATGTAGCTCGATACAATTGTTGGCCAGTTGCTTACTTGCGTACGGGCAGACGTATTCAGCCATTCCCATCCCTCATCAGGGTCCAGCTTGACAAAGATTTTGATGTGGATGAGAGAGAGCATATTTTTTTAGATATCCCCACAATTAGAGCTATTAGATGAGAAGAGACTTCGCGCCATGGAACATGTCCAAGTCTACCATAAAATTCCAGTGCATTCCAAAAAGAATAAGGTAATGTAATATAGAGAAAGTTCAACATAGGGGAGAAAGTCTTGAAAAAGATTATTTCCGGACGTGAGCCTCATCCAAGATGGAAACTCCATTTTGTGCTCGCTCTCTTCTGTCATGCGCATCATGGCTGGGTGAGTTGGCCCATTGCGAATTAACTTCAGTGCTTCCAATCTGGTCATGCACTTTTTTAAGATGCGGAACCTGGGAGCTTTCCTCTTCAAAATAGGGGTAATTTTATCGTAGGGGGGTAAGGAAGGTGCCGAGATCGTAATAGAAAGGAGTTGATAGTCCCGTCTGCTAGGCTTTTCCGAACTTCCCTTCTTCTGCCCGTGAAATCCTTTTCTTCTGCTTTTTCCCATATATCCACATTCTTTAGAAAAAAATAAAGCATATATATATTAGTTCCAGAGAATCATCCGAACATTCTGAGATACGGTTGTCAAATGGGAGAAGAGGAACGAGAGGCGTCCCTCAGCTTTCCGGCTCACTAGTAGGTGACGAGGGGTTTTAATTCTCAGAACCTCCTTCGAATTACAGAACTGGAGGGGGTCACACAGGCATCTCTCTTCGAGCGGCAGTGCAAGCTCGGATGGTGTTAGCGCTGGCAGAAGGTCCGAAGATTCATTTCAAAAAACAGGAATGTCAGAGCAGTTAGTCCGCATGTCCCTAACTACCTTGTTCCTGATTGGATTGCTTTCTTAGTGTGGCATCTTTTTGTTCGCTTTCAGCTATGCTATATAGATGCGCTACCTTGTGAAAGAAAACATCATATGTAAGTAAGTAGCAAGCATCTAGAATCGAATCAAGAGCAGCTAAGAAAATTAAATATAGTGGCTTGCGGGCCGGTCGTCAGTTCAGACTAGCTGGTCAGTGGGGGTAAGAGAGTGTTCCGTTAGTGTTCTCACAGTCTCAGTGCGACCTTGCTTGGTCAACAAGAGGATAAAAATTAAATGTCCTCCATCCATAAAGTGAGGGCTTTCCGGACCTTCTCCACCTCTCTTTTTTTTTTTCCAGAGATAATTACACCAGTGGTAGGGCGAAAGATAGAAGAAAGGCCCATAGAAAAGAAAAGGAATTTCCTCTTGCCGCAAGGATCTTTTTAACTAATATAAGGAAATGGCGGATAGAAGGCTAGCATCAGCCACTTCGACTCTTCGAGACCAAGGGAGCAAAGCAGCAAATCCTTATATCTCTTTCTCAACCTGCTATCTCTCCTTCTCTCCCGAACAAGACAACAAAGGCGAACTCTCCATCTCCTTACGCGGATGATATAGCAGCTGATTCGGTCACAGGATTCGTTCAAACAGAAAGAGAACTGTTCCTGCAAAATAAGAAAGAGAGGTTTGAAGACGCTCGACCAAAGGGAGAGGAGAAGAGACTGCCGCGGTTATACAATATCTGCTGCTGCTAAGCCAAGGAGAGGGTTGGATGAGTCACCCAACAATTGTATGGTGGAGATGCCACATGATTCTCTAATATGGTCGGTGGTCTAACGGTGACTCGGAACATGTGGCCTATTAGACTGGTCTATAGGTGGAGATGGATTGGCCCCATGAGTGGTATGGCAATCTATATCTCCGGCGGAGGGGGAGTGACTTCTGTCCAATCGGTGTAGCATCGGGCTCAGAGACTATGCGCTCGCAAAAGACTGAATTGGCCTGCCTGGTAGAGGTATCTTGTAAACGTGCACCGTGGTTTGAAAACCTATTCCGCAATCCTCAAGAAAAAAAAATAACTTGGCGTAGTGCTTTCATTCAAGTAGGGGTTAGGGCCAGGCCAGGACCTTCCTATTTCGGGCGGGGGAAGAACGGCCAGTGGAGTGGGATTGCTGTTTATACATTATAGTACTTCAACATAGGTATGACTCTAAAGACTCGCATTTAGTACTGGGGATTTTTTCCCCATAGGGGGAGGAGCCGATGAAGACTGCACCTTCGGTTACTTCGTTCCTTACCCTCTCGGCCAAGTTGCTTTACGCTCTTGCTTTAGTTCTTTTCATTTCGTATGTAGTGATGAAGCGAGGTCCTTTTCTTTGAGGTCTTGGACCATGCGCCTATCGTGACGTGAAGGGTTTTTTCCTTAAGGTGGTTCAATATCTTCTCTTTCCCCTAGTTAGCGGACTATAAGTAGTCTCAATTGATTGACCGCTTACATCGTCCGCATCTGCTAGTCTTTCTTACGTTATCTCTTCTATTAGGAGGTGAGTGCTTCTTTGTTGGAGAGCGTAAACTTCTCTCTTTAAAATTGCCCTAGCTAGAACGAAATCATCAACTTCGGAATAGTTTCGATAGCTTCTCAAATTACCTTACCTTGATTGAGGAAGCGAAGTCATTTGCTTTTGCAGCGTCTGCATATCGATCGGTTTCAAAATCCTTCGTTATCGGCGTAAGCCTTCCCGGATCCAGCCTTCTCTGAACTCTTCTGACCCCGCACCTTCTCGCCCGACCTCTTTCTCCAATCGAAATCAGACTTGCGTACTCTGAGACCGTTTGGGGGACCTGCTTGCCCTTCTTCCCTCTCGGAAAAGAACTCCGTAAAACAATTAATGCCTTTGATGCAACTAGCCGGGCTGGTGGAAGTCGAGTGAGGAATAGGATCCTTTTTCCGTTCAGTAGTTCTGCACATCGGATCGTGCAGCCGAGGAAAACCTCATATCCCATAGTGGTTGGATAGGCCGATCCTTATCCTGAAAAGGATAGCAAACTGAGTAGACGTTGAAATGAAAGAGTCTTCCTTCTGATCCCAAGGAATGCGCGTCTGGTCCTATCGTATAGTTGATGGAGGTTGCTTTAGTTTAGGAGTTTTTTTTCCGAATTCTCATAAGAGAAGAAAGCTCCGAAAAGAAAGGTTTTGATTCGTCTTTGCTTTAGTAAAGAAAGCTTTATACGGAGCTGGATAAAACAGTAAAATGAGAAAGCGTCTGTTCACTGGCCCTTTGAATGGAATCTGGAGATGTACTAGCATGTCTTTTTTCGTCAAGATTGGCTTGGTCTTCAGTGTACCGCCATATTTTTCTTTTCCCATTTCTTGATTGGTAAACCCAACCAGCGATTTACAAGAAAGAAGTCTTTCCTCATTTGTATTTTTGTTTGAAGGGGAGCAGAGATAAGATAATAAATAGTATAATGAATGAACTGTTAAAAGCTAAAAATAGATTAATAGAAGTGGTGAAGGGAAAAGTAGTTGAAATATCAGTTGAAAAAATCATAGGCAAATTCCTGGATCACCCGGTAAGAATGTGGAGAAGAACCAAAACAGAATGGTTCCACCTACTCAAAACTAAGCGGGGATGCCGCCTACTACTAAAATTCCGGTTTTTGCAACAACAGTTGCGTTATTCTATGCAAGAAGAATACTTAGAAAGAACAAAGAAGTTTGGATCCGAAAAAGTATGCTTAGGCAGTTCCTTCGCTGAGCACAACAGAATGAAGAGGAATTTGTATCATTTCAAATCCCTATTCTTATCGAAGAGAAGAAACGATAAAAACCGAAATCTTCCTACTCGAACAAGAAGTCCTATAGTTTACAACTCTTCTTTATATAGTAATTCGACCTATTGCTCCTCATCCCCCCATCAGTTTACTATGAAGAGAAGAATCAAAAGGATCGAACTACCTACTCATTATTCGGAGGTGAATCATAGAACACCAAAAGCGGTGGTATTTTATGGACCTAACATAGGTCACATCCCTCACGACATAAGATTGAAAGATCCAAACCTTCCTCTTCGGAGCGGAAACGGACGTGGCCAAAACATATAAAGATCGGCGTAGTCGCTCATAGGGACATATCTATCCGGATAGAGGATAGTCTAGATCGATTCATAGATAGATTTCTATCCATATAGATAGGTATCTCCGTGGATAGAGATAAAGATAGGGATCCATCTAGATCTTGCTTGATTCACTATTTCCATTTTTTTTCTTGATTCTGATTGATTGCCTTTTTGACGACAAGTTTTAAATCTTAATGCAGGCAAGGTACGTAGTTCTCGACCGTAAGGGAGAAGGAAACATCGTTTTTAAATTTTTACTTGCTGGGTCGGAGCGTAGACGAGCGAGCAGAGCCCAGGATACAGGGAAGCCCATCATAGAGCAGTCGACTAGAAGTAGAAGACTGCTGGCCTGAGAGAAGGCGGCCTCCCTCGGGAAACATGGCCCAATTTCTCTTCTTTCTTTTTTGATTACCTTCCTCGCGAAACTGTCTACAGCCGTAGAGAGCACGTTTGCTTTCTGAGTTCAATTATGACTATGACCAGCCAACGCTTTGGGATTGTTTCATTCTATGATATTAGTGCAACAGCCTTTTCTCTGCCCACTGGTTTTGGGAAATGGTAAATAAGTCTCTTTTCTGGGCATTGGTTAAGCTATGATGGGTTCGTCGGGCTTTGATTCGAATCTCCGATCTGTGACTGCTAGAATGAAGGCTGATGACAAGGATGGGAAGCTAACAATGCTGCTTCCTTTTTTTTGAAGAAGGGTAGCTCGAATGCCAAAGTCAGAAGTAAAGGACCATATGGCAGATCCATCATCCATACTAGCAAGAATCTCTGCTGATACCCATCCCACGCCCAGAGGCAGTTAGCTTCTTTATATTTAGTAGCCCCTTATCTGGCAGTACGTATTGAAGAAGTCGTTCCCCATCAGTGTAATCAGAATCCCATATCAGTCATCAAAGATGAAGAATGAAGTTAGCTACTGATCAGATATGGAATATGGATGATAGCATCCTTGTGAGTTAGTTACAAGACTGACAGCAAGCATATCCCCGGACATTAGCGCCTAAGAACGAGCATTTTCAAGCAATCCATTCAGCCGGAAACTGAGCCCAAGCTGTCTTCCTATAGCCCGGAGGTAATGACAAAGAAAGTAGCTCAGGGCTCTGCCTCTTCTTCTTCAAAGTGGGCGACCAAAGCGGGAGACGAAGCCCACCCAAAATCGGTTCATGTCTCTGTCGCTTGCTCGCTCGTAGCCGTGCTAGCTGCATCTCCGACTGCCTGTCCTTCTTCTTGGCCAATAGGCGTTGTTCCACTTTCCCAATCTTTGGAATCCCAGTCCTCTACTATGGACTAGCACTACTTCCCTAGAGAAAGGGCAGCTATTTAGCAAACTACGGGATACCAAAAGGATGTCCAACAAAAGCAAAAACTCTTGGCTCAACCGGTCTGTCCTTGGCTGCGATGCGAGGGAAGGGATGGGGAACGACGCTGCGGAGCTAGCAGAGATAGAACCAGTCTTGATGTGATGTAGCTCGGGGCTTAGCACCCACCCCAATCCTGATCGAAGTCTCATGTTTCCTTCCCACGAAGCCCCTTATCAGCGTCAGATGTCAGACAGACGCCTCTCTTTGAAGTCTCTCATGACTCATCCAAAACGAGAGAATTAGGGAGACTCTTTTTCGATATACCTTGTTCCGTCCGAATTCTTCTCAATACCCAAGAAGACCGAAATGAATCAGATAACACCCTTCCCGTGCTAGTCTCATGAAAAGGATGAAATGAATATATCGTATGTATGGTCCGCTAGCGCAAGTCAGAATTAAGAGTCCTATAGCCGGTGAATCATCCCCCAAACCACAGGGGTCAGAACTCTTCCTTCGTTCCATGACTCGTTGAGTCTTCCCATTCCTTTTCATTCTTCTCTCGCAAAGCATCTGATAACCATATATAAGAGTTTTGGGAATCCTCCCAGGTCCAATGGAAGAGGGAAGTCACTCGAAGTCCATAACACCCACACACGCTAGTCAGAGGAGAGTCTTTGTTGTCTTTCCACGCGTATCTTGGAAAGGAGGTTCCTCCGGTTAACTAAGATGGAGATCATCCTGTATAGTAGGGCTCTGGCATCATAGCTAACCGAAGCAGGGGAGACATTGTCTTTTATTTGATGAGTGCCACGCCAGTCTAACGAAAAGCATCTGATCCATAATCATGTAGGGAATATTTTCCCTGGTCCAGAAGAAGTCACTCGTAGTGGGACACTCCACACCCGAGCTAGAGTAGAGCAAGGAAGAGTCCGTCCCTTGAGTTCGTGACCCCAATCCACGAGACAGTCCATTCTCTTTGTTCGATATCACAAAACACGGTTCCAAAGATTGGTCAACGAATGACTGATCATACGATCCATCCTTGTTTAGTGGAAAGCAGCTGGAATGGAAAGGGAGAAGGTGTGACAAGAATCTCATATCATATGTATCGCTACGGGAAGAGATAGAGTGTCCCAGGCTTAAAGTCAGTCCCGCGAGCTAAGAAAGTTTTTAGTAAGGCTGGGATATTCTCCTTTAAGTCAGTACCCAGAAGCAAGGAATTAGAAGTAAGCAGAAGAGTGATCCTCTACAAGAGTTTTCCCTTACTATAATATAATTGTAAGGGATCTCGGAAGAGGAGTACGCCCAGAACTATCGGGATAAGGCCGAACCCACCTAGGTTTAGAATAGGGATCCTGTAGCTAAGGAAGCCTTGAGGAGGAAGATGTCGCCGATATTTAATTCCTTCCCCTAAGGCTGTCACTGAATGAATCTGGTAACTAATGCCGCCAAAGAGGCTGAGGCCGTTAAGGTCGCATCGCCTCCGACAACTTCTTTTGCTTTGTTTGCTGAACCAGTATCTGAGACTACTTCTTCGCTTCAACGAAGGATCTACTTTAATTTTTAAAATTATTTTACCGGGAACGAAATCTGTCTCCGTCTCCCGATGGGATGCTTTTTACTAATTGGATGACTGACAAGTCTGATGTCTCCTTCATTGTCGCCGAGCGGAAGAAATATAGGAATTCATTAGCTGGTCCTCTTAGTGAGAAAGTGAGGGAATAGCCTGAATTAAGGCAATGGAGTGACAACCTCTTTTTTTTTAGAAGTTTATGCCCTTACTCGCCTAGAAGGAACGGGATTAAGGGAGTATAGGTAGAGTCCCGATAGACTGGGAAGGTAGTTTTTCCACTCCTCTTTCTCGATGCGAATCATAGCCCAGTTTCGTAAACAAGGGAATGACCCATGGCATCAGTTGACTTAAACGAGTTGGGGAGCGAAGCAACTTCCGGTAGCTACCGAGCGTAGAGTTAGCTTTTGGCAGCTCATGAACCGACCGAAGGACTCTGCTGCCGGGCTTTGAGGAATGGGAGCAGCTTTGGAATCAGCGTAAGTAGAAGCCCCATATAAATTAGTAATATGGGCAAGTACGCGAGATGTAACCAATATCTTTCTATTTTTCAACGAAGTCCTTCTTTCAGCAAAATCGAAGCCCCTTAGTGCAATCGATTTCAGTATGCCGGTTTTATTTGAAGAGAAAGAGGGCAGAAATCCTTACAATCTCAGAACCAAGGAGAGAAGGTGGCGAAGGATCCGGGTTCACTTTTTTTTATTTGATTCATACCCGGCTCAAAGCGTAAAGGGCTTTTTCGCGTCGAGCCTTAACCCGACCTCTTTTTCTCTAAGTCCCATACTTTATCCTTCGGATCCTCGTTGCACCACAGCTTCTCTCCATTCTTTTAATCGTGTAAGAGCTCCTCTTCCGATGGATGGAACTTTTCATCAGCTCCGTCCTCTGGACAGATTGACGGGTAGTGAGATAGCATACTCGTATGATTTAAAGTCGGCCACTGATAGATGGCCTTTTACTCTTCGGACGGGTATGCTAGAAAGGATGTTTGGACGTTTACTTGGAAAACACGACACGTATGATCCAAGTAAACGTTTGATGTTCCTTTTCTGAAGAAGCCAAAAGGTTTTCCTGTCTTGTTTAGGACTGGACAACCTTTAGGTTATTACGCCTCTTGGGACCACAAACAATAAGGGGAAGTCAACTGTTGCCTCTAAAAGGGCCCGGATACCGCCTAAACCAGTGCAAGGTAGTATTCCCAAGGAAGCTAGCATAGCAATAGGGAATCTATCTAGTATTGACTAAGGAAAGATGGTGCTGGGGGGTCCCACTAAGGTTAATGTTATTGAACCTTCTCATGCAAACCATGCAAATAATTCCTTATACGTCCATTGCTACTGTAAGACCACCAACAGGGGGAGATGAGCAACATGTGGGGCCTACACACTTGGAACAGCCTCGCCAAGAGTCTGCACAGGCCCAGGAGTTAGGTTCTTTTATCTTTGGAGCTTTTAAAACACCAGTTGCAGTTGGAAGACCCCCTGACCCAGGGGAAAACATCTGTCCTTATCGCTTGATAGTGCCACAAGAAGTGACAGAGGTAGAGGGAGAGGGTTCCGAAGGAAGCACCCAAAGGTTGCATGTTCCCGGCATACATGAGGAGATGTGTCTTAGGGCATCCCGTTCCATCGAACTTGTCCATGTCGGGCATTTTAAACTTCGGGGGTAGCCTAGCATTGGGGAACACAACCAAGGAGGATGTGTCCACAATGTCCTCATCTTTCTTAAAAGCCTTCAAGTTCTTTTCCATCTGGTCAATCCTCTCGATTAGCTTTGCTTCTATTTATCTTTTCGTACCGGCGTGACTCGGACCGATGGATGGCTGGAATTCTCCGTCCGATCAGCAGGAAGAGGAAACGAGTTTTCGTTCTGATCTGCTCCGAGCTTCGGTTAGTTACAGGGGTGGTCAGTAGGTAGTTTCGATTCTAGCTCTGGAGAAGCGAACTTCAATCACAAAGATTTCACTACACTACTAATTACGTTTACGTCAAACATTCCTATTTCTACTTCTTACTCTCGCACGGATAGAGATGGAGGTCGGGATTCCGCAGCACCGCGGCAATTCAATGAGCGAGACTTGCACTCAATAGTAGAACAATGAAAGCAGTAGTGGCACTCCCCATACTTAGATGGTCCGGGCCTGTGAGCTCCATGCAAATTCGCCTTTCAAAGTTGCAAAACACAATCCCTAGCGTAAGTCGCAATCAACTTGATGCATTTTGTTGGACTAATGAGTGAGTATAGGACGTAATTAGAGGTGGTGGGTGGGCGCCTATATACCACTTCAAACGGTGTTTGTTTGGTTGCCGAATGAGAAGTGGTATTGTACCACTATTCTGCCCATGGTAACCAACGTACCCATTCCCTTGGTCTATCGCTTGTAAAGCATCCCAGGTAGTTCTCTAAGCACCGGTTTATGTCACTTAATTTTATTCCTTGCCTTGGGGGATACACCTTACGAAAAATATTATTTTATTTTTTATAGAGTCTAAGACGGATTTTTTTAGATATGTGGTACCAATTGTTCTGATTTAGCACCGTCAGCTGTCTCCTCTACAGCACTGGATAAAGGGACATCCGATTTTTCGTCTCAAAAACCAATCCAACGAAAACATCCGACGGGGCGCCTACCGGCGACTCTAGTTTTTCTTTCTTCTAGTTGTAGTGCTAGATTCGTTTCCTATTTACGGATCGAATTCGTATTCCTTTTTCTCTTTCTGAGAAGAACCAACCCCCTATGGGTCTTTTTTGGCTATCCTTTTCTCTCGTCCTCCAGTCTGACTATGATAGAAAAGGGGGAATCAAAAAAAATAATGGAACAGAGGTTGTACCTCTCTTCAACCACTCCTGTCCTGGAGCAAGCTTAGCCAGCCATCCCATCCTTGTGGCAGGAGCCCTACAGGTCACTTGAAAGCTGACTACTGGCAGTGTAATTTCATATAACGAAGGCTTTCCATCCATGAATAAAATAAAACGATTGGGGACTTCTTAAGTGGTACCTTCCCTCTCCGGAACCTTTTTTACCATTTCCTCTCAGACCATGACCGGAGTGCTGATTGCTATTGGCTTCGGCTGGATGTGTTCATCGCCACTGGCATCATGTGGTTTACGTCACTAGATCCTTCTCTTTCTTTTACTTTTTAGTAGTACTTGAACTGGATTTCTTAAAAAGCGCATAAGATGAACTAGCCTGAAGCCAAGGAAATGTAAATTGGTTACGAAAGCGTTCCCCGCAAGAAAGAAGCGGCTCTTACCCTATCGTTGCTGGAAACTCTCTCTGGTCAATCAAGCTTTCGACAAGCGACTGAAGGTTGCGGTTATCGCTCCTTCACCTCGTAAACTCGGTAGCTCGAGAAACTTCGCTCCTCGCTTTTGTTCAATTATAAATTACAATAAAGTTTGATGGAGATTTGTAGCATCATTCAAGTAAATACAGATTGAGATCGTAGAAACATGAGCTTGTGATATAGCTACACCTAATTCCGGACCGGTTAATGCAAGAACTATAAATAAAGGACCAAGATCTCCTATGAAATAGAAAAGATCATTCATACATAGCATAGTCCAAGCGGACCCACTTAAAATCTTTACTGAACTATGACCGGCCATCATATTAGCAAATAAACGTATTCCTGAGCTTAATGCGCGAAAACAATGAGGGATTAGCTCGAGGAGTACTAAAAAAGGTGCTAACGGCAGTGGGACTCCTGCGGGTAATGAGAAGCTTAAAAAATGAAGCCCATTTCTTTGAAATCCCACTATAGTAATGCCAATAAAAATAGAAAATGAGAGACCCAAAGTAATGAGAAAATGACTTGTAACTGTGAAGCTATAAGGTATCATACCCTGGGGATTACAAAATAACGAAAAAGTAAAAGTGACCGAGATGCAAGGGAAAAACTTTTGTTTAACATTTCCGGCTATTTGTTCGTTTACCAGGTTCGGCACGAAATCAAAAATAAGCTCTACCAAGGATTGCCAAGCATTGGGTACTGACTTTCCTCCCCCATTTTTAGTAACAAAATAAAACAGCAGTAAGACCAAACTGAGAGTGAGCAGCATAAACAAAGAGGGATTTGTGAATGAGAAATACAAGTCACCTATCTTCATATCAATCAATGGGATTATCGCAAATTGATCAAGCGGGCTGTTAATGGAGTCCGAAGCAGATGAGTCGAAGGGGCTCCCGGTAGGGTCTTCAAATCCTAATTGCCATGGTTCCCCTGCATCACAATATGATTTGGGTAATAATGGATTTTTTACAAAAATAAATAAGTTTAAATAACTAACTATATAGTTGATCTTTTGAGATACCTTTTTCAACCACCATTAAATTTCGTTTTTTTCTTTTTTTTATTGTTTCTGCTCCCCCAAAAAAAGAGGGAGACTTCTTATTTATCGTAGTTACGAAAGTGAGATGTGCTTGGTTGTTGACCAAAGAAATGCATGGGAGAAAGATGCGTTACTTTTTATTGAAGGGAGCAGAAGTAGACCCTTCCCCCGCTTCTTTCAGGAATTGGTCCTGGGCCTGCAGTTGAAGCTGCAGGGCAATCATACTTTCTCCCAGGGCCTGCCTTCGAGCAGCAAGCCGGGCCTCCGCTTGAAGAAGCGGTTCCATCTGGGTGTAAAGCTCCGCCTGCTGCCGCGCCCGTTCTTGGTCACGAGCCAAGTCCATTGAGCGGGCTTGCTCCACCCGCTCGTCGACTTCGGAAAGAACCATCTTGAGGCGCGCTAATTCATCTTGTCTGGCCTCAAGACCCCGGGCGGATTCGACCCGGGATTCACTCAAGCGGGAGATCCCCCTCTCTACTTGATCGAGCTTCGCGACAAGGTCGGAGAGCTCATCCCCGGAGCCAGGGGGAAGGGTGAGATCGATATGCCCCCGGCGCTGCGAGGGACCGGCGCCGCTTCCACCCTCCCCTCCAGTCGGATCCTCCATGAATAGGGTATACCCTTCCAGGCCCGAAAGAACAGAAAGAAGGAGAATGAGGGGAACCCCAAAACCAAAGAGCCGAAAAATAGCACGTAATCCGTGGAGGATAAAAGAACTCTATATTTATTCCAGAATAAGGTCGGGATTCAAACCAATAAAATAAAAAAAGAGATAGGCAGCGAACATAACCGGTGACAGGATAATCAAAGAATTTATTAAGTGGCGAAATGAAGATTTAAGAAATAACGACATTCCATGACCTCTAAAATTTAATTTCATGACACATTTTCTATTGATGGGGAAAGAGATTATTACCTAAGTGCTTGTCTGTTCCTTGACGCGGAAACTTACGGAGAACACATCTCACTGAAACCGAACCCAATCCTCTCATCTGAACTCTGACACCAATCTTCACGAGACGGCTCTTGACCAATTAATTCCTTTTGTATCGTACCTGGTCGAGCTCTACCTTGTACTTCCCGCCCTACTATCCATCTATTTCTTATAAACCTTATCCACATCCAACAGCAGCAGTCTCTGTTGGTCCTCTTTTCCGCGTTAGATCAGAGCAAGACCTGTTAGAATCATCCCCAACATTTCCTTATTTAGTCAGGCCCAGGGTTAACCACAGGAGCAACCTTGGTTTTGATTGACTCTCTAGCCCTACCTGAAACATTTACATTTCAAGTTCAATCTGAACCAATTAGTCCCTACTAAACGATTACTCCCGGAATGAAAAGTACGCTTTCTCGTTCCACTTCTTTCTGAACTCAGACAAGATTTCACTCGAGTTCAAGCTTTCGTCACTTAGTCAGAAGGGATCACCTGGGCATGTCAAAGAACCGGCGCTACCAGACCTTGGTCGTCTCCGCTGGGCGGGGCTCACCGCAAACCTACTTCCTCTTGGATCCTTTCCCACTGCCCTTTTCTTTCCAATTTCTACTCCGGTTCTTTTTTATGTAATTCTTTGAGTCGTTTTGTGTCTACCGCCTTCTTTCGGTTGGTGGATCTGGATCCGGAACTTGGATATAAGACGTAGCAAACTAAGGTTTAGCTGGGTGTTCTCTTCCGTTACTAATTCGTGGAACTATTACATCTATCAATTAGGGGAAGCCGGCTTCGTCTACTTATCTATGTATGGTGATTCACCTACCATTCCTCCATAAGCGTGTGTCAGAATTAACAAAAAAAACTGAGAGAAAACGTATTATGTTCATTTCATTGTTCCTGAAACTGACTACGAAGAAACCAGAATTTAGGAAACAACCAACTTATCATACCAAGAGAAGCCAGGTATCAGACCCCTGTAGTTCGAGCCCCTTTTGCCCAGTTCCTGTACGTGTACGTGGAATTCATTCCAGTCAGTCAAAGTTCTTCTGGCCTTCCTTGTTTTGGGATGGGATTTCGTCTAAAACCCCAATGAGTTCGATCTTCCCTTTCCCGGTTCACCAGTGGTGAAGAATGAGGGAATGCTCATGATGAGTTCGCCTCCGTTCCCGCTCCCCAGACCTATCTGAGAAGGTCGCTATCAGCTTCCTCGCTTTTGTTCTATTTTTGCTAACGACGAGTTGACTAACGATTCTCCGATCTAGCTACCTAGCCTGCCCTGCCCTATAAGATCAGACTTGAGGACTGGCTTCACTGTTCTAATGCCGAAGGGAACTCACATTGTCATTTTATTTTGCTTTAATTTCCGATCTGTCTTCGGACATATCAGTACCAGACCAGCTTCTCTTCTTGTAATGCCCCCGGGTGTTCGCTCATTAGAAGCTAGTTCGGAGTTTATTGAGACGGGAATCCCAGAGTCAGCTCACTATTTATGAACAACTCTATATAAAGAAAAGGGAATAGCCTTAGTTACTACATCAAAGTAATCTTTCTCTCTTATCTCGTTCCTGTCTTCCTTTCCTTAGTCAGTAGTAAGGAATGGAGTAGAGGGGTGACCGATTCTCTTAGTTGGCAGTTAGTAGCTGTTAGTAGTCAGTCAGTTGCTAGTTTCCCACGGGGCACGAACGCAACTAAGAAGAAGAAGACTTTCCCCTTTCCTCTACTGTGAGTCGAGATCTTCAAACCTTCAGTGAATGGATGGCGCATGAGATTGAGATAAAGAAAACAGAATTACGATTCAAAAGCTGTAAGAAATGCGGTTCCTACACTCTTCTTTATCTGACTTCGAAAAATTCTTATTCAGATGACCAGCTTTAGGTACGTAGTCGCTCGAACGATAGGGATAGGACTGATACCTACTTAGAATTGATTGAAATACAATAACTTGATTGGGAGGAGTCGTCGGGACTATTTCACCCCTAATGAAAACCATGTGTTAAGCAAGGTTACGATCAAAGTGAAGGTATAACATCTACCTCCAGGACGTTACCGCCTTTCATTCCAATAGAAGAAGCCAACTTCTTACTGTAGGCTAAATAGGATTGTGCGGATAGTGGAAGCCTAGGATCCTTGTTACGGTTGGATGTAGATGGGGGTGCATGCAGGAAAGAACCCTTACTTGGAGTAAGGGGTACCTGTGAACAGCTGTCGGGTCTTCGTCGATCCGATACCTAGAGGAGACAGTCTTCTACTATCAACTCATACTATCAGATAAGGGTCTACTACAGCTGAGACTGAAAAACATGAATTCAAAACAGACACGAGACCGCCTTAGCTAACAGTGAGACCCGTGATCTACGACCACCCTGAGGGCATGACTCGGAAATTCAGTGGAAGACGCTAAGCCTATGTTCATTGGCCTTTTCTTCGATGTCAATGTGCTCAGGTCCTTTCTTTGCCCCTTCCCTTGGGCTCTCCCTCAAATGTCCTTTCCCTTCGTTCTCTCTTCCTGACCCTGAAGGTTAAGGATTGGCGGCATGGCGGACTGCATCCTATTATGACCTCTGATCGCTACTCGCTACTAATGAAATTGCTTAAGTTGAAGTGCTGTTCGATAGGGCTCCTCCTTCCCCTCGTCCTCCACCCACTGATCTTTCCCATTCGCAACCTCCTCTTCCGACGCTGCTATGAGCCTGGCCCTAATCTCATCCATGATAGAAAGAAGATCCGGGAATCCCTGCACTTGCTTCCTTGCTTGATGGGATGGAGGCTTATAGATAAGAAAGGCTATTGATCAAAGCCCTTTCTATCCCGGGACGCTCCTCGTTGATTCGAGAGTCTGACCAGACTTCGCTCCTTAGTCTTTCAACTAAGCGCTTCTACCCCCTTGCAACTCGGCTATTAGTCTTTTTAGAGTCAGTAGCTGTGAATCTCTTCCTTCTTCTGCCTATTAGTGGTGTGACTTTCTTCTTGAAAAGACTTCTTGACTTGGCTAGAAGGTAGTGAGTGCATTGATGCAGAGAAGTTGGAATATAGTCAGTGTGCCACGAGCTTGACTGATTGGTGCTTTTTTTTCTACCCTGTCTTTCTTAATGAAATTCAGTAAGTAAAAGGGAAACTCCCCTTCTTATGAATGTTGAAAGGAAGGCCATATCCTATGGTAAGTACTGAACCGAACAAAGGCGGTGAATGGCTTTTAACAAGCCCCTCCTGGTCATTCGACCGATCATTACTATAAATCTATATCTTTAAAGGGTGGGAAAGAAAGCGCTCATAGGGATAAAATTATGTCTATTCCATTTCATTGCCCTCCACTCTTATTACATTGTCAGTAGATCAGTAACTCATACAGAAAGAAGCGTCTTTGCGGAGAGACGCCCAGTAAGAAGTGCCTTGCCAGAATATGAATCGTCGGTTAGGTTTTATTCGAAAGATTGGAATAACCTTTTACCCTATCCTTTGGGGTAGGTTAGCCCTACATACAAGTTCTTAAGGATTCTTTTTTTGCCCAAGAGTCCCGCTCTCATGCTCCCAAGGCATGTTGATAAACCATTCCATCTGTATATTCTATTTCTGCTTTGGGCGAGTCCTTCTTGTTTTTGACTTGAGTTGAGCCTTCCTTTCTTTCGGGCAAGTCAAATTACAAACAAAAGAGAAGGGAGGTTCCATATTCATTACAAATCTTAAGGGGCGTACTCACTCGGATGGAAGAATCTCAGGGCGGGACCGTACCCGAACAAAGGCTAGAACGAAGGGACCGTCCCACGCCTTAGGTCCTTATCTTTCTCGATGCGAAGAATAGCTATCAGTTCAATCATTAGCTAAAGGGGGAAGTCCAAAGCTTAATTTCATAAGGTAGAAGGCGAGGCAAGAGCAAGGCTTGAAAGAAAAGAGAGAAGACGCTTGGGAACAGCATATAGAGCGAGGTATGCTCTAAAAAAAAAAAGCATGTTGGTAATGAAGTTCTTAAGCCGGGCAATAAAATAGAGAGCACCCCTCTTTGAGTCCGGAATAACCAGGTAAAGCTTCTAGGCACGAGTCTTCTGATGCGAGAGCTGAAACGGGCAAATCTTCCAATTTCGATCCGAATAGCTCGTCCTGATGCAAGGAGGGAGCCGGCTTCTGTCAGTATTAGGAGGAAGAGCGGGTCACCGTTTCGTTTGGCTAAGATCCCGCATTTCAATCTGAGAAAGAAACTTATATATATGTTAAGACTCCAAATTCACGATAGTAACTTAGATTTACTATCCCTATA
>JAYKXN010000315.1:0-43250 GCA_037962975.1 Clitoria ternatea | reverse complement strand
ATAAAGCGAAAAAGTACCGGCCAGATGTATAATGAAACATAAAATAGGATCAAAGAAACTAGCAGACTGATCAAAAATGAGATACAAATAGGTGCAAATTTTTACATAACCAGTAATTGGTTATTTCTCCTCTTCCTGTTCTATTGATCAAAAAGATGAGGGAGAAACTAATATTTTTGCAAAAAGCCGCTCCACGGTGGTAAAGTCTCATCTTGTGTGTTGGCCGAAGTGACAATAGTCACATTGAACCCTCGAATATGTTCGAAGATCTCGAAATGATCTTCCAGTTCCGGGGAGAATTCGCAAAACTCCGTTTCCATCGAGAATTGAATGGAGTTTTCCCGTATTTCGACCGGAGAATCTAACAGAGACATTACTGTCGAGATTCTTACCGAAAAATTAGACATTCCATGCCCTCGGAGAGTGCTTTGTCGTGCTAGGTCACTGACATATCCTTTGTCTTTATTTGACCCCAAGAATGGATTGGATCGAAACGACTTTCCTGTCGAACCCCTTTGTGTCTGTATGAATTTCTGACCGCGCGGAATCTCCATAGCCAATTTTCCATTTTTTATTATGAAATCATAGGGTGCCTTTGGTACTACTCTTATTTCACACGATCCAGGAACTTCCATAACGTTGGCGTGATTCAGTTTGAGCAACGGATCCTGACGTGATACATCTTCGTAATGAAAATGGAGTGGAAACATAGTGATTGATTGAGAAAAAAAATTCCCTCCATACAGAAAGATAGTCTTTCCTGCACGGAGTAGTGAATAACGAAAGTGAGATGTGCTTGGTTGTTGACCAACAGAAAGGATGCATGGGAGAAAGATGCACAAAAGAAAGAATAAGATCTCGACGCCAGGGAGTTGAACCTGGAATCAAGCTTTGACGGAGCGGCGCACGCAACCTCGGTCATCTCGTCATTGGTAGATAGTTGTTTCCACCATCGGTAGCTCTCCGGTGTCCACGTTCACTGACAATCACGAAAGACAGAAGGCGCATCACTTATGATATATCGAGTTAGCCCTCTCCACTTGCTTTCAACTCTCGTGATAGGGTCGCGATTACCTTTTTCATTTCGTCATAGGTAATTAGAGATCGTTGCCCATCACTAAGCGATTTAGGAGTAGGAATCGTCTTTCGCTACCATGAGATGGAAGCGCTACAACGAAAGTGGTTCACATCACCTATCGTAATTTCTACAATTGCTTTTTTTTTACTAGTTAAGTTAAGGCTGCTTTACCTACCTCTCCTTAACAGTCGAGCATCACTAAAGCCCTCTCTCTACCGGTCTACTATCTTTGTTACTAACTAAACGACGGGTCGACTTGCATGTGTTAAGCATATAGCTGAAGTAGCATGATTGGAGGCTCTTAAAGCTTAGGCTACTTACTATAAGCTTCAACCTCCTATTACTTAGATAGAGGCGAGAGTCGCGTAGAAAGTCTTTCTTATTCAATTGATAGAAGATCACTCCCCAAAAAAAGTGGCCTCCTTTATATACGATACCACCAGACGCGCCCCTCAGTTCAAATTTTGCTTCACAAACTCACCAAACTCTTTCTTTATGAGTATGAGTCAACCAAGCCGCTTCAAAGAACAAAGGTCTCTGGAATGCCGGCTGAGGTCACTTTGCAGGTCAAAAAGAAGAGGGTGGTGATCGGATTTGACTGGAGGCAGATTCCGGACAGCAGCTTCAGGGAAAAATTACATTCCATCTTAAACAGAGCTCTATCTAAGCTCTAACACGACTGAACCTTGGAGACTTTTGCCCTCGCCATGTAAACTGAGAGCCTAGGTACCCAAGATCAATGATTTTGCTTTCAATCTTTAAACTTCCCATATCTGAAGAACTTGCTTCCAGAGTCAGGCTTTAAGACTCTCCATAGGTTTCGCATAGAGAGCAATCAATAAGCACTCGCTCTTCTTCTCCTGAATTACCTTAATATGAACGAACTGAGAGTCATCCTGAAGGACATCCACTGATATATCTTTGCTCTTCCACAGGACCCAAATCCCACCAGAAGAACCTTGAGGACCGATGCGATGACGGTTTTAACCACTTTCTCGGCCTTCTCACCACTGACCCTAGTTTCAAAAAGAAAAGCACAACTCTCTCAGGTGAATTAAGTCCATTCTTACACCATGAAACCTCGGCGGCGATTCCAAACTATAATCTTCCACACAATAAGGAAAAGACTATACCACCCATGTTGCAGTGAGGCTACCCATCATATGACGAGCAATCCGGCTGCATTTGTCTCATCTCTCAAAAAATATTATTGGTTGGACACCCTTGTGATGACCGCCAAAGCTATGCCATCTTTATTCCAACTTCCTCTGTGTTGTCAAGGATCTACACACGCATACATAATGTTATAGCTATAGGGTGCCGCCCCCAACCCCTATATGCTTTAGACCCTCATTTTCCTCTGATTTATTTGTGGCTTCTTCATAACAAAGAGCTTCCTGATCTTTGGCAACTAGGGGCTTTATTTATAGGGGTCCTCTTGTTGTAGGTCTTAAAACTACATTGAACAAACTAGAACGCCTTCAATTGCTTTCTGCATTCGCTAGTTCGGCATTCTCGATCTTCTATCTTTCCTGCAGGCATGGAAATTAAACTGGAATGAGACCTTCCTTTCTGTCGACATTCTTTTCCATTCAATCTCTCTTTCCTCCCTAGCTACTATAACTAGAAGTTGCAAAGCTTACTCGAAAACGAAGGGCATCCAGTAGAAGTATGCCACGGTCATAGCTACTCTTCCTATTCCTACCTGGATTGACTTAGCATGTCAGTCTAATCTAACCTTATAGACTAAAAGGAAGGGATGAAGGAACTCCAGTCCAGGCAAACCTGGGCTTTGAACATGTGCAGGTTTCCATCCTGATGAGAGACTGCTAGAGGAAGGCGAAGCTTTGGGCAGTAGTCATATATCTTATTCTCAAACTGCTACATCGTCACGCTCTCTTCGCTTTCTAAGAAGCTACTTTAGCAAGAAGGGCTTAAGGATCAAACAGCAGGCAAAGCGCCAGAAGGTCTATGATGTGGATAGACCGAGCTCGGAGTCAGACATCCCTACACCACCTAATCCCATAGGCACTGAGTCAGAAGGATAAGGGGACCGGGTATGGCATCGCTCTATTGTAATTGAGTTCGGTGCGCTAGGCACACTGCTCATCCGCCATCCGGAGGTACCGAATCAGTGCTATCACCTACGGAGAAGTTTTCTTGCTTTTTAAAGAGCAGGAAAACGAGACCAGCAGTTCTAAAGAAGTAAATAGCATAGAACTCAAGGCCGAAATTGCAGAGATGCTGCCTCGGGTTCGTGATCTGGTAGTTCCGGCGGAGCTTACCACGGCCGTTATGGCTCTCGCGAAGCACGAGGATTTTCATTAACACGCTATTGGCTGCCGACAAAGAGCTGAGTGATCGCCTAGTACAACTGGTGGTGGACTCTATAAAGGTGCTCCATGACAGGATGCTGGCTCCAGAGGCGGGCGGAGTCTCTGTTGGCTGATGCGGGAAGGCTCTCTGCTGAGCAGGCGTCCCGGTGTCAGAAAATATAAGAAGAGTTTAGGTCCGAAGCGGCCAAGATTACTAAACTAAAGAGATGCGAGAGCTAGAGGGCCGGCTTCGGTACATCAATCAATCACTGGAGGAACTCCTGCAGCGCTACTCTCGCCACCACAGCTCTTTTTTAGCCTCTTTGGTTCCTACCCTACCACCTTCCTTTCTCTCGGCCTATCCAAATCCATATCCTTATCAGACAAGGTTACTCCGACACCTCACATCTCAAAGAGGTCATTTCTGATATTGACAGCAAGGTCTCATCTTCATGAGCAGCCACCAAAAGAAGACTTTGCCCCAAAGCAGTCACTGAGAGATTCTTCCCCGAAATTACCAATATACTCATCAACGGGAAGTTCAAGGTCTAAAGCTCGGGCCCTGTGATGCTTAGGGTTGGGCCCATCATACTCTTTGAACATATATATGTTTTATGTTGAGAAGATAGGATGAACGAAAGAGCATCGACTGCAACAATGCATTTAGCACCTTAGAAGACCCCGAGTCGAAAGGTAGTGAGGGGAGAGAATCTCTCTCGTGACTCAGGATTTCTTGATCTTAGAGCTATTGACCCTACCCAACTAACTCTCTCTAAGTAAGAGCTCGCCCTGACTTAGTCTTCTCGATAGGAATGAGAGAAAAGGTCAGTCCTTCTCCTGTGAGAGACTCAGCAGTGGGCTGCTTTCAAGGGCTAGAATTTCCCTGTTTCGACGATTGGCTTAGCTTGGTCTTTATGTGTACCTAGAGTAAGTCTGCCCATAGAGCTTCAAAGATTCTGGTCTGGTTCGAGAAGCCTTATAAAGTATGATTTTAGGGATCCTTTTTTTAGTAAAGTACCCGTGGGATTCTATTTGCCAACTGATCCGAGTTGGATTGGGTCAGGAACGGGAAAAGAAGAATAAGTAGGACAGGCTCGAGGTCAATTCTGTCTTTTAGGAGAGATCCCACCCCCTTCTTTAGCGCTTGTTCGTAATATAAGACTTCCTTCTCGTTCCCGGTGAAGGAATCGGAGCTGCTATATAATCAGCATCTTACTCTTTAACGGCAAGCTCAGCAACGAGAAGTTTTCCTCTGCTGGAAAGCAGTCCTTCACGGATATGGGAGCTTACTCCGCTGTTGCTGGTTTAGTAAGCTAAGCATTTCCTTCCTTTATGATTATGAAAAAGGAATGGATAGAGAGGAAGGCTCCAGGGTTTCTTTCTCTTGGTGTCAACATAGGAATGGGAGCTGTTTGAATGGATGCCTTTTTCCCTTGTTGAATCAGCCAAGTCAGTAGCCTTTCTTTTATGCGGGATTGCCTGTTGATGCAAGGAATAAGGGCTGGCTTGATGCCAAGAAGAAGCTGGTGGAGGAATAACGGCAGCTAAATCATCTGCTGCACAGTAGTACGTATTAGGCAAATGGGATTTATCTTTCCTAGGCTCAGGAGCGTAGTAAGAGGTCTTTGGTGCGTGAATGCTTTACTTAGAGCTTGAACTAGGGGCAGCAACCATTTCAACTGGATACCAGAGGGCAATAGAGGAGGAGCCGATGAAATTCTTTCGGAGTTCTTCTCGGTAAAGTAGATCGAGAGAGAGAATTGGCTTCTCGAGAATCTGCTGGAGTCAGATCAGTAGGGGAGTTCACACCGGGACTTTCTTAATAGAGAAAGAACCCATACCCTGAACCGGGGAAAGGCGATAACGACCCAGGAAATGGTGAAGTACGTGAATCGACTCCCTCTTCGAGTAAAGACCATTTAACATAAAAGAAAGAAGCAAAGGAAGTGCTGCTGCTTGCTATCCCATTAATCAGATGTCACTAGTCCGTCCTGATAGTAAATCCTCTCTCTTGCCTAAGTGATTGTGAAGTAAGATTTGTTCCCGAGGGATTCTAATAGACTTTTTGGACTCCTCCTTTTTAGCGAGTGTAGGATTTATGTGAAAGGTCTGGGGTTCCCGTTATCACTAGTCTTAGTGCCCCTAGATTCTATAAATCTTATTTTTTTTGTGGACTCTGAGGCTATGTTATAGTATATGCCAATACCGATCCTCTTGCAGAAAAGAAAAAAGCTATTCTTAGTCTTTCTGCTAGCGAGCCATTTGCAGTGACGGGTTACATACAAGCAAAGATCTCTGCTAGTTAAACCAATCCAGCTTTCTCTTTTCCAGCAGTCCCTGCCCCTTAGGTTTGCGCGTTCTAGTTCTTGTAGTTTATGGAAGCTTTGTTACATACCATGCAGTGCAGTTGGAATAGCAGTTGAAGTTTCCTCTTTTTATTTATAAGCGGTGTAAGCCTCTGAAGTAGTAGTTGTTCTTGCCCCTCCAGCTTCAGTTGAGTGTTCAGTGCTTGTCGCTGGGAGTTCTCTTTCCCTCTAACTAGAAATTTCATAAGAGAAGCAGCGTAGACAGTCTTGCTTACTATCTCCTCCATCTAAGTCAGAGGAGGTTAAAGCTTATAGGTAGTGGCCTAAGCGCTAAGAAGCTCCAATGCTTTGGAAATAAGCCAATCATAGGCTGCACATTCATATTCAAGATGTTTACGAATAGGACTAGTTGCTTTAAGGCGAGCTAGCAGATAAGCTAATCGTGGGAATTCCCCCTCGACAGGCCAACCTAGGCCTTCTCTCTGCTTTGAATAACGTACTTTTTCGAGCTAAGCAAGGAAGCTAGCCAAGCCAGATTTATGCTTTTTAATAACCCCTTCCTCGCAGGCCAAGCCTCTTTCAAGCTGTCCAAGCCGGTACCTTGACCTTCCTTTTAATAATTAATCTCCTTACCTTCCTTCCCAATCGGCTGGCATTCTTACTTTCCTTCTAAGAATATCCTTGTAATCGGCAAGCCTCCTACCTTCTAGTCCCTGCTAGCTCGCTAAGTTAGGTAGCTTCTCCTTCCCTCGAGCCTGGTCCCAGGGCATCGCTCTTCTAGTAGCAGCAGATTTCGTTCAATATATAGAAGTCATTTTGGGACCATGTCCCCCGAGAAATGACTCGGTCGATATGGCATAAGACGTTTCCTCGTTTCGATCCTTTACTAAGAAAGACCCGTGAGTTGGGTATGGGGAATATGATCGAATGACTCTTCGTCTTACGAAATCAAACCTGAAACTTTGCTAGCAAAAGAAGGGGATTCCAGAAAAGAAAAGACAGAGATAGCGAGGGGAAGCTGAACAATGTAGCTATAGCTGCTCACCCTTCCTTCGAAGCTGTTAAGCCCACTCCGCCAATTAGGAGTGTATCCTACTGGTTAAGGCTACGCCCTATGGACATTGGTTACTGGGCTGAAGAATAGATTCGGGAGGGGTAGTATAGCTCTTGCCTGAAGACGATTCGAAACATGCATTATGACTCCAACCATGGAATTCTAACATGAACGTTCGTTGATAAGTCCAAAGAAGGATCCGCGCACGGATCAGGCTTTCTGACTCGCGAAAATAGACTAATGCCTAAAAGTAAGCATTGGATAAATGCCCGGGTCCTGAGATTACTTACTTTCTTGTAAAAGCAGGTTCAAGACTTTATATACACAATTTTCAGTCAATAGTCTGACTATAGGTCTATTTTAGGCAAAAAAATTATCTTTTTCTTCTTTGTTTGCTTAATAATAACATTTTAAAAATAAAGAGTAAGTGATGTTCGAGAACGCTTCTGTGCGGCGAATCCTGAATATCTAACTGAACGGAACTTTCTGCGATTATAAAAAAAGTATAGTCTCGTACGTTCCGCGGCTTCGGCAGCCCAGCTCCATTAGGTAGCCACACCGAGGGGGCTAGAAGTTAGTGAAAGGGAGGATCCAGGCTATCATATCTTACTCTTTTTTTTGTTCAACAAATTAAGTGTATAGTTCCTATCCATTTAGGTAGAACGTAGGAGTGAGGGACGAAGTGAGTCTTCCCCGCGCTGGCTTGCTTAGAAAAATCGAAGATCTAGCATGTGTGCAGTAATTTAAAATTAATTTCTCTCTGCACAGATTTCAGCTTTTTTTGATAAAGAGAAGACGGTGCTGCTAAAGATTTGGGTAAGAAAGAAGTCTTTCTAAGATGAGATAAGTTTTCAAAGCAGAAAAGCATTCGAACTAAAGAGATAGAAGCGATGCGCCTCAGGGACTTGACAGAAAGTTTTTAACCAACCCAGTTCAGTAAGCTTAGGAGAGGGCTTTAGCGAGATGTTAATGAATCGGTTCTTGCTCACGACTGCGGTACCATTGATTCTCTTGTCGTAAGGGCTTTAGCCAGGACGATAGCTTCTTACTCGAGGGAAGGAAGTGGCGAAAGCTCATGAGCCGAGGAAAGGTTCATCATCCGATTCAGTGCCATCTGGGCTTGCTTCCCTTTAAGAAGAGGCTTTTTTTCGGATTACATTGACCTTATCGATGCGAAAGCTTAACTGAATATAGGAATGGCCAAGAATCCTCGATTTAGGAGCGGGAACTTGCTGACATCAAAAGCTCAGGAGCTGTGGTGTGGCAGAAGATCCAACTCTCGAGGAAGCGAGGGACCTGAGAGGGAGGCTCTTTCAAAGCTTTCCCGTGCCTCTCTGACTTTCTAGTCACATAGCCAGCTGCCATTTCGCTTGCAGCCATCAAGACTGAAGGCGAGTCAAGAAAAGAAGGAACGGAGAGTTTCCAATTCACAACCTGGCATCCGACGATTTTTTGATTTGAGAGCAGACTTTCTTTTGTGCCAAAGGGAGTTAGAATGCGCTTTGGTTCACAGGTTGGGCGGTATATCCCTATATAGATAGGCACTGTAGTCGGGCTTAAGCCAGTTTCACCGAGGGTTTCAGCAGTGATTAGGTACGAGCAAGAGTCTTTTTAGGATTATGCTGGAACTGCTGATATTCCACTAGCCCCAAGGTCATTCCCAAGGGCTGCAAGGGACCGCCTTGTCTAGACCGACAACACAACAAACAAGGGCAACTCGAATGGAACTATAAGAATAAGAGTAAGATAACCTTTTCATAGTAGCCCTTTACTCTGCCGGCTTTCCTAGCATCGTTAGCCCTCCCTTGTATAGAATCCTGCTAGGGAGCCCTCGTTTGGCCCCTTTTGCCTCGCCTGATACGACATGGAAAGCAACATAAGGGGTTTTGTTTACCAATACAACTACATCGGCTTAGGACTTTTGATATGCTCCACTTTGTTATTCAATTGCATAGCTGGGAACTTCCACGGGACCGAAGGCAGAAAGCAGAAAAACCCGGTTCGGTAGAGCCAGGGACTTTTCCTTATACGGATACTGGGGATAATAACTACTCCTAGCCAGGCACTACTGATACGAATGAATCTGCCAGGATAAACATTAGGGAATAAAAAAGTCTATTTACATTTACTATATTGTAAGGTGATTATAGAGGCATATTACAGGAATCCTCCAAAGCAGCTAGATTTTCTTCTGCCTGGCTTGAACTGAAAGGGGGACTTCGCTAGTTTCTCAGTTTAAAAAGAAGAAGTAGGGGCTACTTCCTTCCTTAGGTGCACCCCCTCAAAGAAGGGTGAGTGCCTTATGAAACCACCGCAATACATTGGTTTTTCTTCCCACTTAAAATTTTGTTTTCTCTTCGCGGGAACATCGTTGGGAGCTAGATTCCTAGTTCTCACAGGGAGGAGTTTTTTTCTTTCTCTCAAACACTGTGGTTTAAGCCTGATAATGGAACGGCCCGCCTGGCCACTATGAATGAATATTACGTCAATAGAGAAAGTAGTTCTTTCCGTTGTGCCCTTAACACGAAGCTAGGGCAGCGATGCGAACGCTTGTGAGTGCATTAAGTAAGTCAGATACTAGCTGGTATGAAGCAGGTCAATTGTGTAGGATCGAGCCCGGGCCTTGGAAGCCATCCATTCTCCCAGTCCTTATGGTTTGGTTTTTTGATCGGAGTTTACAAATCCATATCATATGGATTTCAAGCTTCCTAGTCTGGGTTTGTTTGAAACATGAGAGCATGAGCGAGCTCAGTCTTTCGCTACTCGTGTGACCCTGCGTCATGGCTTTAAGAAGGGCCTAAAGTGCATGATGATTCGATTTCCTAAATATAAATGAGATATATAATATATAAAGGCCTCCTCTTTCGCGTCCTCTCCTTTCAGTCGAGTTACTTCGTACCTCTTCACTTCGTTCCTATTGCTTGTGTTGTGCCAGTTAAAGGGGATGGTTGCTTTTGATAAGAAGTTCTTGTTTGGTTTGAATGAGAATTCCGCAGAGGAACCAGTGCCCGAAAGCCGAAAAGGTACCTTACGAGGCATTGTCCAATGCCCTTTTTTTCTCAACACTATCTTTGACTCCAATCAGTTTCTGTCAGTTCTCCTCTTTTTTTCTTATCATATAATAGAATAGATCACGCCTGCAGGACCCTCTAACCATCAATTTCATAAAAGAAGAAAGATTGGCCAGCTTTCAAAGGCTAGAAGGAAAGGAATGAGCTGGCGGAGGAAGTGAAGTTAATCCGAAGAGGTTGTTTGCAATAACCAGTGTTTGCAAAAAAAGCTGTGATCCCAGGAAGGTGAATAAGCAGTACATCGAGAGTAGGTCAGTGTTCCATTAGGGGATCGATCTTGGAGGAAGAGATGTGGACATGAATCTTACTCTAGAAGGGCTTACAAGCAAGCTCGAATAAGCTTTTTCACGTTAATCACTAGTAGAAGATAGACCCACACACGCACACTATAGGTAGGAAGGAGGACTCTGATGCCACATCTTCACTTGACTTCAAGCAGGAAGTAGACCAGCCGAGCCGTCTGAAGCCTTTAAGAGAGTAAGGGCGTAATGGTAGTGTGGGAGTTAGCGCGTAACCTCCAGCCCCCGTCAACTCATTCAATGAATCTTCTTTCATTCACTACGCGGCTGAATTTGACTCCGTATTTACCAGCAATGGAATAGGACAGTCATCCGAAACGAGACAATGGAGGCGACATATATATGGCCATGACCAGCTAAAGATCACTGCCATCTCACGAATTGGATTCGAACCAATCAAGCTACTTTCCTTTTAGTAGTCGTGAGGGGGGTTTCTCTCTATCCTTTCTCCCCCGTATCTTTCTTCCAAGATTTCCGCAAGCCTCTCAGCCTGGAAGCCCGCCGGGACACATGTGCGCAGGCCCCTGTGGATTTCTTGGATATGCTCTGCTACAGCAGCGTGGTTTTCCAGGAACTCGCGAAAAGCTTCCTGAGAAGGTGGCTGTTGAACAGGAGCAGGCTGCTCAACTGACTGCGTAACTACCCCGGTTGACTGGAAGTTTCATCTCCTGGTGATTGCGTCCCCGGGGTGGGGGCCGAAGATCCCACCTCTTTCTCTGTGAAGATAGACTGACTGCTGTTTATTGCTTTGTGTGTCAAGTGCGAGATTGGCACCGAGGAATTGCGTATGAGAAAGGTTGTCTATCTGAGACTATCTAGTACGATCGATCCAGTCATTCAGTACAGTATCTTCGCTAGGTGTTTATGGAATTATTTTAGCAGGTCGGTCTAGGTAGTTGATATTGCTCCTGAAAAATTCGTTGTTTCAAGTTTCGTTGCTCCCATGCATTTCTTTGGTCAACAACCAAGCACATCTCACTTTCGTAACTACGATAAATAAGAAGTCTCCCTCTTTTTTTGGGGGAGCAGAAACAATAAAAAAAAGAAAAAAACGAAATTTAATGGTGGTTGAAAAAGGTATCTCAAAAGATCAACTATATAGTTAGTTATTTAAACTTATTTATTTTTGTAAAAAATCCATTATTACCCAAATCATATTGTGATGCAGGGGAACCATGGCAATTAGGATTTGAAGACCCTACCGGGAGCCCCTTCGACTCATCTGCTTCGGACTCCATTAACAGCCCGCTTGATCAATTTGCGATAATCCCATTGATTGATATGAAGATAGGTGACTTGTATTTCTCATTCACAAATCCCTCTTTGTTTATGCTGCTCACTCTCAGTTTGGTCTTACTGCTGTTTTATTTTGTTACTAAAAATGGGGGAGGAAAGTCAGTACCCAATGCTTGGCAATCCTTGGTAGAGCTTATTTTTGATTTCGTGCCGAACCTGGTAAACGAACAAATAGCCGGAAATGTTAAACAAAAGTTTTTCCCTTGCATCTCGGTCACTTTTACTTTTTCGTTATTTTGTAATCCCCAGGGTATGATACCTTATAGCTTCACAGTTACAAGTCATTTTCTCATTACTTTGGGTCTCTCATTTTCTATTTTTATTGGCATTACTATAGTGGGATTTCAAAGAAATGGGCTTCATTTTTTAAGCTTCTCATTACCCGCAGGAGTCCCACTGCCGTTAGCACCTTTTTTAGTACTCCTCGAGCTAATCCCTCATTGTTTTCGCGCATTAAGCTCAGGAATACGTTTATTTGCTAATATGATGGCCGGTCATAGTTCAGTAAAGATTTTAAGTGGGTCCGCTTGGACTATGCTATGTATGAATGATCTTTTCTATTTCATAGGAGATCTTGGTCCTTTATTTATAGTTCTTGCATTAACCGGTCCGGAATTAGGTGTAGCTATATCACAAGCTCATGTTTCTACGATCTCAATCTGTATTTACTTGAATGATGCTACAAATCTCCATCAAACTTTATTGTAATTTATAATTGAACAAAAGCGAGGAGCGAAGTTTCTCGAGCTACCGAGTTTACGAGGTGAAGGAGCGATAACCGCAACCTTCAGTCGCTTGTCGAAAGCTTGATTGACCAGAGAGAGTTTCCAGCAACGATAGGGTAAGAGCCGCTTCTTTCTTGCGGGGAACGCTTTCGTAACCAATTTACATTTCCTTGGCTTCAGGCTAGTTCATCTTATGCGCTTTTTAAGAAATCCAGTTCAAGTACTACTAAAAAGTAAAAGAAAGAGAAGGATCTAGTGACGTAAACCACATGATGCCAGTGGCGATGAACACATCCAGCCGAAGCCAATAGCAATCAGCACTCCGGTCATGGTCTGAGAGGAAATGGTAAAAAAGGTTCCGGAGAGGGAAGGTACCACTTAAGAAGTCCCCAATCGTTTTATTTTATTCATGGATGGAAAGCCTTCGTTATATGAAATTACACTGCCAGTAGTCAGCTTTCAAGTGACCTGTAGGGCTCCTGCCACAAGGATGGGATGGCTGGCTAAGCTTGCTCCAGGACAGGAGTGGTTGAAGAGAGGTACAACCTCTGTTCCATTATTTTTTTTGATTCCCCCTTTTCTATCATAGTCAGACTGGAGGACGAGAGAAAAGGATAGCCAAAAAAGACCCATAGGGGGTTGGTTCTTCTCAGAAAGAGAAAAAGGAATACGAATTCGATCCGTAAATAGGAAACGAATCTAGCACTACAACTAGAAGAAAGAAAAACTAGAGTCGCCGGTAGGCGCCCCGTCGGATGTTTTCGTTGGATTGGTTTTTGAGACGAAAAATCGGATGTCCCTTTATCCAGTGCTGTAGAGGAGACAGCTGACGGTGCTAAATCAGAACAATTGGTACCACATATCTAAAAAAATCCGTCTTAGACTCTATAAAAAATAAAATAATATTTTTCGTAAGGTGTATCCCCCAAGGCAAGGAATAAAATTAAGTGACATAAACCGGTGCTTAGAGAACTACCTGGGATGCTTTACAAGCGATAGACCAAGGGAATGGGTACGTTGGTTACCATGGGCAGAATAGTGGTACAATACCACTTCTCATTCGGCAACCAAACAAACACCGTTTGAAGTGGTATATAGGCGCCCACCCACCACCTCTAATTACGTCCTATACTCACTCATTAGTCCAACAAAATGCATCAAGTTGATTGCGACTTACGCTAGGGATTGTGTTTTGCAACTTTGAAAGGCGAATTTGCATGGAGCTCACAGGCCCGGACCATCTAAGTATGGGGAGTGCCACTACTGCTTTCATTGTTCTACTATTGAGTGCAAGTCTCGCTCATTGAATTGCCGCGGTGCTGCGGAATCCCGACCTCCATCTCTATCCGTGCGAGAGTAAGAAGTAGAAATAGGAATGTTTGACGTAAACGTAATTAGTAGTGTAGTGAAATCTTTGTGATTGAAGTTCGCTTCTCCAGAGCTAGAATCGAAACTACCTACTGACCACCCCTGTAACTAACCGAAGCTCGGAGCAGATCAGAACGAAAACTCGTTTCCTCTTCCTGCTGATCGGACGGAGAATTCCAGCCATCCATCGGTCCGAGTCACGCCGGTACGAAAAGATAAATAGAAGCAAAGCTAATCGAGAGGATTGACCAGATGGAAAAGAACTTGAAGGCTTTTAAGAAAGATGAGGACATTGTGGACACATCCTCCTTGGTTGTGTTCCCCAATGCTAGGCTACCCCCGAAGTTTAAAATGCCCGACATGGACAAGTTCGATGGAACGGGATGCCCTAAGACACATCTCCTCATGTATGCCGGGAACATGCAACCTTTGGGTGCTTCCTTCGGAACCCTCTCCCTCTACCTCTGTCACTTCTTGTGGCACTATCAAGCGATAAGGACAGATGTTTTCCCCTGGGTCAGGGGGTCTTCCAACTGCAACTGGTGTTTTAAAAGCTCCAAAGATAAAAGAACCTAACTCCTGGGCCTGTGCAGACTCTTGGCGAGGCTGTTCCAAGTGTGTAGGCCCCACATGTTGCTCATCTCCCCCTGTTGGTGGTCTTACAGTAGCAATGGACGTATAAGGAATTATTTGCATGGTTTGCATGAGAAGGTTCAATAACATTAACCTTAGTGGGACCCCCCAGCACCATCTTTCCTTAGTCAATACTAGATAGATTCCCTATTGCTATGCTAGCTTCCTTGGGAATACTACCTTGCACTGGTTTAGGCGGTATCCGGGCCCTTTTAGAGGCAACAGTTGACTTCCCCTTATTGTTTGTGGTCCCAAGAGGCGTAATAACCTAAAGGTTGTCCAGTCCTAAACAAGACAGGAAAACCTTTTGGCTTCTTCAGAAAAGGAACATCAAACGTTTACTTGGATCATACGTGTCGTGTTTTCCAAGTAAACGTCCAAACATCCTTTCTAGCATACCCGTCCGAAGAGTAAAAGGCCATCTATCAGTGGCCGACTTTAAATCATACGAGTATGCTATCTCACTACCCGTCAATCTGTCCAGAGGACGGAGCTGATGAAAAGTTCCATCCATCGGAAGAGGAGCTCTTACACGATTAAAAGAATGGAGAGAAGCTGTGGTGCAACGAGGATCCGAAGGATAAAGTATGGGACTTAGAGAAAAAGAGGTCGGGTTAAGGCTCGACGCGAAAAAGCCCTTTACGCTTTGAGCCGGGTATGAATCAAATAAAAAAAAGTGAACCCGGATCCTTCGCCACCTTCTCTCCTTGGTTCTGAGATTGTAAGGATTTCTGCCCTCTTTCTCTTCAAATAAAACCGGCATACTGAAATCGATTGCACTAAGGGGCTTCGATTTTGCTGAAAGAAGGACTTCGTTGAAAAATAGAAAGATATTGGTTACATCTCGCGTACTTGCCCATATTACTAATTTATATGGGGCTTCTACTTACGCTGATTCCAAAGCTGCTCCCATTCCTCAAAGCCCGGCAGCAGAGTCCTTCGGTCGGTTCATGAGCTGCCAAAAGCTAACTCTACGCTCGGTAGCTACCGGAAGTTGCTTCGCTCCCCAACTCGTTTAAGTCAACTGATGCCATGGGTCATTCCCTTGTTTACGAAACTGGGCTATGATTCGCATCGAGAAAGAGGAGTGGAAAAACTACCTTCCCAGTCTATCGGGACTCTACCTATACTCCCTTAATCCCGTTCCTTCTAGGCGAGTAAGGGCATAAACTTCTAAAAAAAAAGAGGTTGTCACTCCATTGCCTTAATTCAGGCTATTCCCTCACTTTCTCACTAAGAGGACCAGCTAATGAATTCCTATATTTCTTCCGCTCGGCGACAATGAAGGAGACATCAGACTTGTCAGTCATCCAATTAGTAAAAAGCATCCCATCGGGAGACGGAGACAGATTTCGTTCCCGGTAAAATAATTTTAAAAATTAAAGTAGATCCTTCGTTGAAGCGAAGAAGTAGTCTCAGATACTGGTTCAGCAAACAAAGCAAAAGAAGTTGTCGGAGGCGATGCGACCTTAACGGCCTCAGCCTCTTTGGCGGCATTAGTTACCAGATTCATTCAGTGACAGCCTTAGGGGAAGGAATTAAATATCGGCGACATCTTCCTCCTCAAGGCTTCCTTAGCTACAGGATCCCTATTCTAAACCTAGGTGGGTTCGGCCTTATCCCGATAGTTCTGGGCGTACTCCTCTTCCGAGATCCCTTACAATTATATTATAGTAAGGGAAAACTCTTGTAGAGGATCACTCTTCTGCTTACTTCTAATTCCTTGCTTCTGGGTACTGACTTAAAGGAGAATATCCCAGCCTTACTAAAAACTTTCTTAGCTCGCGGGACTGACTTTAAGCCTGGGACACTCTATCTCTTCCCGTAGCGATACATATGATATGAGATTCTTGTCACACCTTCTCCCTTTCCATTCCAGCTGCTTTCCACTAAACAAGGATGGATCGTATGATCAGTCATTCGTTGACCAATCTTTGGAACCGTGTTTTGTGATATCGAACAAAGAGAATGGACTGTCTCGTGGATTGGGGTCACGAACTCAAGGGACGGACTCTTCCTTGCTCTACTCTAGCTCGGGTGTGGAGTGTCCCACTACGAGTGACTTCTTCTGGACCAGGGAAAATATTCCCTACATGATTATGGATCAGATGCTTTTCGTTAGACTGGCGTGGCACTCATCAAATAAAAGACAATGTCTCCCCTGCTTCGGTTAGCTATGATGCCAGAGCCCTACTATACAGGATGATCTCCATCTTAGTTAACCGGAGGAACCTCCTTTCCAAGATACGCGTGGAAAGACAACAAAGACTCTCCTCTGACTAGCGTGTGTGGGTGTTATGGACTTCGAGTGACTTCCCTCTTCCATTGGACCTGGGAGGATTCCCAAAACTCTTATATATGGTTATCAGATGCTTTGCGAGAGAAGAATGAAAAGGAATGGGAAGACTCAACGAGTCATGGAACGAAGGAAGAGTTCTGACCCCTGTGGTTTGGGGGATGATTCACCGGCTATAGGACTCTTAATTCTGACTTGCGCTAGCGGACCATACATACGATATATTCATTTCATCCTTTTCATGAGACTAGCACGGGAAGGGTGTTATCTGATTCATTTCGGTCTTCTTGGGTATTGAGAAGAATTCGGACGGAACAAGGTATATCGAAAAAGAGTCTCCCTAATTCTCTCGTTTTGGATGAGTCATGAGAGACTTCAAAGAGAGGCGTCTGTCTGACATCTGACGCTGATAAGGGGCTTCGTGGGAAGGAAACATGAGACTTCGATCAGGATTGGGGTGGGTGCTAAGCCCCGAGCTACATCACATCAAGACTGGTTCTATCTCTGCTAGCTCCGCAGCGTCGTTCCCCATCCCTTCCCTCGCATCGCAGCCAAGGACAGACCGGTTGAGCCAAGAGTTTTTGCTTTTGTTGGACATCCTTTTGGTATCCCGTAGTTTGCTAAATAGCTGCCCTTTCTCTAGGGAAGTAGTGCTAGTCCATAGTAGAGGACTGGGATTCCAAAGATTGGGAAAGTGGAACAACGCCTATTGGCCAAGAAGAAGGACAGGCAGTCGGAGATGCAGCTAGCACGGCTACGAGCGAGCAAGCGACAGAGACATGAACCGATTTTGGGTGGGCTTCGTCTCCCGCTTTGGTCGCCCACTTTGAAGAAGAAGAGGCAGAGCCCTGAGCTACTTTCTTTGTCATTACCTCCGGGCTATAGGAAGACAGCTTGGGCTCAGTTTCCGGCTGAATGGATTGCTTGAAAATGCTCGTTCTTAGGCGCTAATGTCCGGGGATATGCTTGCTGTCAGTCTTGTAACTAACTCACAAGGATGCTATCATCCATATTCCATATCTGATCAGTAGCTAACTTCATTCTTCATCTTTGATGACTGATATGGGATTCTGATTACACTGATGGGGAACGACTTCTTCAATACGTACTGCCAGATAAGGGGCTACTAAATATAAAGAAGCTAACTGCCTCTGGGCGTGGGATGGGTATCAGCAGAGATTCTTGCTAGTATGGATGATGGATCTGCCATATGGTCCTTTACTTCTGACTTTGGCATTCGAGCTACCCTTCTTCAAAAAAAAGGAAGCAGCATTGTTAGCTTCCCATCCTTGTCATCAGCCTTCATTCTAGCAGTCACAGATCGGAGATTCGAATCAAAGCCCGACGAACCCATCATAGCTTAACCAATGCCCAGAAAAGAGACTTATTTACCATTTCCCAAAACCAGTGGGCAGAGAAAAGGCTGTTGCACTAATATCATAGAATGAAACAATCCCAAAGCGTTGGCTGGTCATAGTCATAATTGAACTCAGAAAGCAAACGTGCTCTCTACGGCTGTAGACAGTTTCGCGAGGAAGGTAATCAAAAAAGAAAGAAGAGAAATTGGGCCATGTTTCCCGAGGGAGGCCGCCTTCTCTCAGGCCAGCAGTCTTCTACTTCTAGTCGACTGCTCTATGATGGGCTTCCCTGTATCCTGGGCTCTGCTCGCTCGTCTACGCTCCGACCCAGCAAGTAAAAATTTAAAAACGATGTTTCCTTCTCCCTTACGGTCGAGAACTACGTACCTTGCCTGCATTAAGATTTAAAACTTGTCGTCAAAAAGGCAATCAATCAGAATCAAGAAAAAAAATGGAAATAGTGAATCAAGCAAGATCTAGATGGATCCCTATCTTTATCTCTATCCACGGAGATACCTATCTATATGGATAGAAATCTATCTATGAATCGATCTAGACTATCCTCTATCCGGATAGATATGTCCCTATGAGCGACTACGCCGATCTTTATATGTTTTGGCCACGTCCGTTTCCGCTCCGAAGAGGAAGGTTTGGATCTTTCAATCTTATGTCGTGAGGGATGTGACCTATGTTAGGTCCATAAAATACCACCGCTTTTGGTGTTCTATGATTCACCTCCGAATAATGAGTAGGTAGTTCGATCCTTTTGATTCTTCTCTTCATAGTAAACTGATGGGGGGATGAGGAGCAATAGGTCGAATTACTATATAAAGAAGAGTTGTAAACTATAGGACTTCTTGTTCGAGTAGGAAGATTTCGGTTTTTATCGTTTCTTCTCTTCGATAAGAATAGGGATTTGAAATGATACAAATTCCTCTTCATTCTGTTGTGCTCAGCGAAGGAACTGCCTAAGCATACTTTTTCGGATCCAAACTTCTTTGTTCTTTCTAAGTATTCTTCTTGCATAGAATAACGCAACTGTTGTTGCAAAAACCGGGATTTTAGTAGTAGGCGGCATCCCCGCTTAGTTTTGAGTAGGTGGAACCATTCTGTTTTGGTTCTTCTCCACATTCTTACCGGGTGATCCAGGAATTTGCCTATGATTTTTTCAACTGATATTTCGATATAGAAAGATCTCCTTATTTCTTCACCGCGGATTCTCGCGTCATTTTCTTGAAAAGATATTAGATCACCGTGGGAAACTTTCAAACGAGTAATGCTTACCATTCGATTATTCACACAAACCCTTCGATGACTTATCGGCTGCCTTGCTTGAGGAATAGTTTCACGAAAATGGAGACGAACCGGAATAACGTCCGATCTTGTTTCTGGATTGAGTAGAAAAGGGATATATGAAGTTCGTTCTGTTCCTCTGTGCATCTCTGTGATGGGTAAATCTCCATGAAAAAGGGGCAACTTTCGTGTAGTTTGTGATTGGATGTAACTGTTCATATTTTTTCTCGGATAAATCTTTCTCTTAATAGATCTCTTCTTGTTCCTCAATCTTCGGAGAATGCGGCGTTGTATTATTGTAAGTTCTCTGTTCCGAACATTTCCTGAAAGTAGACGACAAGTTTTAAATCGCATATCTCGTCGTCGTTGAATCAGTCTGATTCGCCACATCGCGTATAAAGGGAATCGAACCCCCTGCGAGTTCTCATCTTTCCTAAGCTGGTTTAACAGCTTAAAAAGCCGGGAACGGGAAAGAGATTCCCGCTTTCGCCGGGCGAAAGGTTTCGCTGCCTTGGCACGGCATGAGAGATGTCTTGGAGGACAGAGAGAGGCTGCTTCCCTAGGGCAGGGTAGTTATTGAACTCTCGATCCAAGATCTCGAGCACGGATCTGCTTACCTGGTCAAACTCAACACCAGTTTCACTGGCTTTCCTCTCTAAGAAGTAGAGTCAGGATAGAAGTCCAATAGCAACTGATCAACGCTTTGAGCGCTTCTTCCTTTTTCTTCGGGGGATGTCTCAGTCTATTGGGCCTAGAGAATTTTTTAATTCCCTCTTTCAAACCTCCCGGGTCAACTCCTTGCTTTCATCGAGAATGTCATTGCCTCATGATTGCTGTCCAATGCTGTATTTCGACTACATTTCGCTACGCAACCCTCGCGCTTACTCTATAAATAGAGAAAGCAAAGGGGATTCATTGCTCTTTCTCCTTTTTTTTTCCCCGGCACACAAACAAGATTTTATTTTATCACTGGTGAATTTTGTCAATTCCATTCCTTACCGGCTTCGTTGATTTACTTTTTATTTTTAATGTTATTTATATTTCTATAAGACACTGTTCGATAGCTTCTTCTCCAGCCTTAAAGGCCTGGTTTCGTCTGGTAAGCGAGCTCTACTATATATATATATATGGATACTGCCCTCTGCTGTTAGCGGTTTCGTTTGGTTGTCCTTTCCGTTTTGTTCTTTCCATTAAAGCAATCCTGCTTTTTCGAGCGGGTCTAGGTCTAGTTGAGACTGAAGTCAATGCCCCTATTGTAAGGAAAATGGCGAAAATCATCTTTTAGAAGTAGTGTTCCTGATTGTCGCTACTGCGGGTAAGAAGATCTTTTTCTGCCCAGTCTTCCTAGTTGATCCTTTTTCAGTCCGGGATGCCAGCCTTTAAAGTAAAGAAAGTAATTGGTTCAGTTCCTCGGCTTCGGCATCTTAAGATGCAGTGCCCGTCATTCCCATCAGTACGGGTGAGGGGTCGAGATCCGTTATTAATGAATGTCTCCTCTGGCCGCTTCTTTTTTGGATTGCCCTTCTATCTTAAGGAGATTGCTGCCTTCCTCGTTCAGTGGGGAAGTCTATTCCCTCTCAATCAATGCCCGGGAAGGGAACTATGATAAAGGCACTTCAAGAATACATATGGAGATAGGCCATTTAGATAGACCGATTCCAATAGCGTCCCGCAAACTACCGGGAAGCCGACAACATAGGTAGGGGGCGTGCTGACATGCTTGACTTTCTCAATTAAGGAGGTCCGCTAGCTGCTTGAGCCATAAAGACTTCTTATTTCAACGGATTTCATTCATTCACTGGCTTTCCTCTCTAAGAAGTCAGGTCGATCCAAAGCCATTGCTTGAAGCGATTTCCTTGACCGAAGTCTGCTACCGAAGCAGGATTGCTTGACACACAAGCATACCAACCCGAGGGAAGGTCAATAAGGATGGTGGTCGATCAAGCTATTCTATTAAGAAGTAGGAATCCGCTTCTCCATGCCCTTCCATTTTCAAGGGGTAGGCCCTTCGCGGCACACAAATAAGATTTTATTTTATCACTGGCGCATTCGCTAGCCCCTTCTAGTGCGCGTACTAAGACTAAGGCTACAGCTCACTTCTTCCTTACTAGACCGATTGCCATGAATGAACTGGCTTGACTTTACTTTAGCTACAGGGACAGTTTCACCGACCTAAGAACCATTTCCTTTAGCAGCAGCGGAGGATATTCTATAAAAGCAAAGAACACACCGAAGCTCCTCAGTCCTTGCATACTAAGATTTTTCTTTTCCGTGCTTTCGTGGAAGTCTCACCTATCAAGGAAGTCTGACTAAGAAAGTTTATCCCTGCGGGAAGCATTAGCACCTCAGCTCAGTACGCATAGAAGTAAAGTCTACCTCTATTTAGCTCTACTGGCTTTCTTATACCTATACCAGGAACCCGAGCCTACCTCTTCTGGTTGAAGTTCCGATGAACCGGGTATTCCCTCAAGAGCAAAATTAACCTGTACCGCACAAGGAAAGATCTCAATCGGCGTAGGGCGAGGGTCAAGCTCCACTACTGGGCCGGGGGAAGAGTCTGCAACAAAATCAATTGAATAGACAGAGAAGTCCGGTAAGCGTATCGATTCAAGCAAGTCCGACTAGTTTAGGCGCCGCCTTCCAGACTTCTGATGAACCGCCGGGTGGTATGAACTCCAGAGCCCTATTCTGGTTACAGAGTGCGGGTAGCCGACAAGTAGGTTAGCAAACAGGTGAATCAATAGGCTTTGCTCCTGCCTTCGCTTCCAGGAGAGAAAGAGTACTGGCCTGAAAGCGATTTTTACACAAGATAGGATGGCTGGGAGGGAGTTCTTGAATGCCGAATCCCTGAACTCATACCCGTCGGTAGGCTTTCTTCCCGCTTAAGATAGACCCGATTCCAGTGTATCGTAGAAAAGAAACTTCGCTTCTGGTTTGGAACCCTGAGCAGACTCCGGTGATATTGAATCAGCCAGAAGGTTCACTCCTCACCTTTGAAATGGAGCTTGAGCTGCTAATAAGTAAATACCCTCTGTTCTTATTTCACACAATCCAGGAACTTCCATAAATAAGGGAAGAAGTCTGTAGGAAGCTATCCGAAGATAGGACATTCTTTCCTCTAAGGCAACCAAAGCCTTTAGCTACTCAACTACTTGAGCTCATTCGATACCAGACAAGCGCTCATTGGCTACCAGAACTACTCAGATCAGATCTTGGCTTCCTAACTCCTTTATTTTATAGGAGTGCGTATGAGAGAATCATGTTCAAGAGAACTATGAGGAAGCAGAACCTAGTAAGAAGAAGAGCTAGCAGCGGAGAAGATCCCAACAACGGCTATTTGAACACCGCTTACTGTACCAGCGGTTGCTGATTCAATTGGCTTAGATTCAATAGCTGCCGAGTCGATAACCGGATTCTTCAATACGGATACAAAAGCTCACTCATTCCGGAATGGTCGAGTAGATTCATGAGAGGCAAGAGCAGGAACCACTGCTTGACTGGAAAGACGAAAGGCGGAAAAAGGCTCCTTAACCCACTCACTCTGAAACCCAGAGAAAGAAAATGAGCCAAGCCCGTAGGGTGTAAATTGATAAGACCAATAGGGAATCAAAAGGCAAGATTGAGAGATAGAAGGCCAGGCTTGTCGCCAAGGGGTTCACTCTGAAAGAGGACATCGACTACACTGAGACCTTCTCCCCGCTTTCTATTCCTTCCCGGCGCAAGTTATACAGAAGGGTGGCTTATACCAGCTAACGAAAACTTCCCCGCTAAAGAATTGCATCACACAGGTGAAAGGCGATCCTTAATAGCCTAAGGTAAGGAGATTTTCTATTACTTAGCACTACCAAAAGGAAAGGAAGGAGAATAAGGGAAGGTGCCCAGCCTGATTGCAGCACGAGTAAGGGCTTATCTTGCCCATTTCCAAATAGACGGAATTGGAGCTAGCCATATAGAATAAGACTCTCTGCGTAGCTACAGAGAGGTGGGAAGATGCCTTTAGCTAAGCTATTCAGGGTCTTTTCTGTACCCAGGATCCGATCCCGTTGATCAGTGATCAGGATGATACGATTGGTTGTAAGACTTGGTTGGAACACGAGGTTTAGCCGAAAATTAGTTATTCGTTAACTGGAATGCCTTCGTCCGAGTGCGTAAATTCCCTTCAAGACAAGAAGAGGAGCTTTAGCTTTAGAGCGCCCAGAGGAGTAAAGATCAGCTATTCTATTCCTATCTTTTGATGCTTAGCTGCTCTTCCGCAACTGGTTTTTAAACCTATATATATGTCTTAAGGAGGGCTAGCTCCTCCTTTAATCCGCATTAAATGGGTTAATGGGAAGCTCAAGAAGGATGGGTATTGCGCCCGAGTGAGCGAGTTAAAGGTAGTCATAACCCTTACTTTATAACCTGAAGTCAGTCCGGCGAAGCTAGCTAATAAGGAAAAACCCCTCTTCTAACTCCCTGCCTGTAAGCCTTCTTTCTTGCTTACTTGTTAGAGTCAAGAATCCTTGTCCATTTTCTCCGCAGGGAAATGGCTCCAAAGGACCTGTGCCTCTATCCTGACGAGGTTATCGTCACCGATGGTAGTCGCGAGTTCGCGGAGTACACAACCTTAAGGTCGTGGGTCCGACAATGGCTTAACTACGTCAAGTGGTACTACATGGTTGCAGTATCTCCAGGCGTAACCATCCAGGATCTCTTAGACGCACCATTCGTGAACCGGAAATGGCAGGTTGAATCGACCGACTCTCAGTTGGTCCGGTTCGGCCTTGTCTGGAAGGTTTTCGATTTTCTTGCCCTAAGGCGTTTGGCCTGTTAAGCCAATGTCCTAGTCGCTGCAGCGATTACGGATACCTCTCAGGCATCTCTACTCTGTGAGTCCCGCAAAACGCTTTCTTTATGTTTTGTGAGTTGACTCCTTATGCTAGAGCCAACCTGGCCTACCGGTCTTGTAAACCGATAGTTCCTTTTGGTTTGACACCTGAGGGTGCCCTCCTTTGGGGTCCATACATAAAGGACCTCATCAGGGTGTTGATAAAACTAGCTAAACCGGTTTCAGTGAGGTCAATCAGAGAGGTACGAAGAGGACTTTTTCGGTCCTCTCCAACCAGTCGAGTGCTTCTTCCCCCGCCGGGTATTGAGAAGGAGTGGAAGTAAAAGACCCTCATTATTAGGTGTACTGTGGTACCCAAGAGTTAGGTATTGTTTCGACGAAAACTAGGAGTTGTTTAGTCGAATGGATATGGCCTCATTTGAAAAGGAGGTCATTCCCAACGATCCTACTCCTGTCAGAGTCCTTACCTCGGACGACTGGGTCAATCGGTTGAAGGAGCAGGGAAGAGACGAATTTTTGCCATAGGAAACTGGCTGAATCAGAGGTTATTAAACTCTGTTCATAGATGGCTGATGGATGTTATCCGTCAGATTACTATGGGTGGCATGCATGGATGTCTTTTCTGCCTTAGCCATTCTCCCTACGTAGCAACTTAAAGTAGATGATAGATGGGATGAGATGCTAGCCTTAGCGCAGAAGATCCATCATTGAGCCTTAGGCCACTACTAAAGATAGGATGGATTGTCAGGAATGGTAGATGGAGCAAGGATGTATAGCAGGCTTAAAACACGAACGACACAAGTAGGACGCACTGAGGCCGAGGTACGTAGTGACGTCTCTTGCTGGGCCTTTGATAAGGAATGGTCGGTTTGTTAGTCTTAATCCAGCGACTGGCCTTGCTCCGAGCGATATCCGAAGTATGGTTCGCTCGCTAGTTATATGCTTAACACATGCATCTGAGGTCAGAGGTGCCGCTAAGGTGAACGCTCAGCTTCAACTCTGACTTTCTATTTGAAGTGCACTGAAGGTTAACTATGTCAATCTACAACTCAATGTGATTGGCTTCGTCCGGGCTCAGTCTCTTCCGGCCGCCTCATCCTACTTACTCCACTCGCTATGTTTTGCTGCCAAACGGACTCTCTCGGAGGTTTTCCCGTGGATGTAATGCTTAGCAACCCGTGCGCCCCTACCCGAGAGGCAAGCTTGGCGGCGCGAGTGATGCGGTAACAAGCCGAATCCAAAGTACCTCGACACAAAAAAAAAAAAAAATAAGATAAGAAGTGCCTATCCGCTCATCAAGTAAAGAAAGGCATCGATACATCGAGGACCAGGGCGGTGAAGTGGGGAAGGTGGACAGTAAGCTAGTAATTGCGTTAAGAAAAAGCGGTAGAAGGGCGTGAAGGTGTACTTTCTTTCGCGGTTGTTGGGTATTGTATTAGTGGCAAGCCGACTGACTGATAGGGTCACGAAGAGCCCAACGAATGGAGGACCAGAACTGCTTTGCTTAACACACATATTGTTCAGTTCCCTCAATTCATCACCAACATGCTTGATTCCAATCTCGAGGGACTGAACCCGCTCCTCGAGAATGAAGCTTGCTGGCGATACCGGTATCCATCTATAGCCGTTAGTTCATCGGTGTCGGGGGAGTTTGGTATACCCCCAGCCTATTGTCCCTTTCCCCATGGGGCGGGCTCCTATGATAGGGTCTAGGGAAATCTACCTCTTTTCCTTCTTTTCGTTTTCGCTCCTTTTTCTTTTTCGTTCCTTCCTTAGGTCTGTCTCCTTCGGCGGATCTTGGGACTCCTTTTGCTGGCTTCGGGCTTTGATCTTTCTCTTATCTGGTGTGGCGTCCTGCTTCATCTTTAGGTGTCCTTATTGGTCTCTATCCGCCAGTGCGTAGCTCCGTAACTTTCCCTCTCCCCAGCGGTAGCCGGAGCTCGCACAACCCAAAAAAGAAAAACAAACAAAGCGTGGTTCATGGTAGGCTCTGATAATGGTTAGGGTAGGGGTTTAGTAAAGGATCTCCAGCATGGAACGATGCTCCTTCTCATGCCCATTTGCCAACATCCAGAAAACCCGCCTTCTCACGCTAATGAAAGCCCTTCTTACAGAACAACTAGTGCGAGAGCCTTTCCTTCCCCTATACAGAAGGATACTTTATTTTGTCTAACTCTCCAGAAGAGACCAAGTCGTTTACTTCATATTTGTGACTCTTGCCAACTATGGGTTCTTTAACTGACACTTGACTCGAACCGCTTGCCATATCTAAACTAGCTACTGGCAAAGAGGGAATTGATTCAAGATCCCCTTGCGCCCTACAACCCGAAAGTGACTCTCTATCAAAGCACCTGCGGTGGGCTAAGCGCAAGGAGTCTTAGAGTCTCGATACTGGCTAACGGAAAAAGAACGGCGAACAAGTAGTTGTTCTACAACCCCCAGAACTGTACGCAGCGCTTTTCAAAACAAAAACAAGAAGTGGTTTGTTTTTTCTAAGTCGCTCTGCGAAAACGGTTTTATGTCTACGAGCGCCTGTCTGCCTTCACGAACGTCTAGTAACTCACTAGCCCTAAACCATAACTGAAACACTCTCTTCTCCAACCAAAGCCGCCATCCAGATTCAGAAGCGGAAGCGGAAAGAGTTTACTGAAGAGGCTTTCATCTACGGCCTCCCTAATTTATGCTATCTTCGTTTCATTAGGGAAGTAGCCTAGCTCAGCTGGGGGAAGCTCCTAATGGAAATAGAGTACTCTCATTAAAGCAGGGTGACATATTACCGTTGACCTCAGACCTCACACCAGATTTCCTCTTCCCGATCCCCCGAAAAAGGGAAGATGCTCCTGTAGGTAGGAGCTACTTAACTTTCTTCGGCGCTCCCTTCGAACTGATATCCAAAGATTCCCTGTAACAGGATGGTTTGAAATGATGGTTTATTACAGGTTCTGGTGACATGAATAGGATGAGCATACGAATGAGCCGGAACATGGATAACGTAGTGGTTCGAGCCGGTCGAGAGTACGAGATTACTGACCGAAGACTCTTCCATTGAGATGGGCCGAAGCCCTGCTAGCGAAGGAATGCATCCAACAGTGTTCTGTCTCATTGGTCCTCTCATGCCAGAATTTGCTCATAAATCCACTTTGTTCTCCCGGAAATCACTTTCATTATAATACATTATGTGACTTCGATCTGATACCTCTCGATTCAGAGAGGAAATGCGCATTTGTATCATTTTGAGTCTCCCCATCTCGATATCTACTAATTGGATATGGGACTGGTTGTGAAGGGAAGCTTTGTGGGAGAAAGGAGGAAAAGGTCAGGCTAGTAAAGGCTTTACTCAAACATATGGGATAGATTACGAGGAAGCCTTTGCCCCGGTAGCCAAGATGAAGTCTGTTCGTCTCCTGCTCTCTATTGCTGCGAATCGAGATTGGCCTCTGTTCCAATTAGATGTTCAAAATGCCTTCCTGAACGGGGACCTAAAGGAATAAGTTTACATGAGTCCTCCACCCGGTTGTGTAAGGGGGGGAGAACAAGAGAGGTCAACTGGAGTGGAAGCCAAACGACGGGGCCGAGAATCTGTGATCGATCCGAAGAACCACTGCCAGATACGATTCTGCTCCCCCTTCGTACTACCAATGCGATTCTTGCCCGGCTTTCTTTCGGCTTAACTTAAGAAGGCTGCGGTGAGAATGAGGATCACTTCGGAACTCTAGGAAAATGGGCGTTTTAGGGCGGGATCTAAAAGTTCTCCAACGTGTTGCGGAGCCTTCGGCCGAGGGTCTGTCTTTTGGCTTCCTCAGGGCCGTGTGAAGCTTAGCTTGCTTTAGCAGCCACGTGATGATTCAAGATTCGTGGTAGGCGTAGGAGCTGGACGAAGCGGTAGCGAAGCTCAGGTGGTGATGCAAGTGCGCGGTGAGCGTAGTAGCCCCCTCGGGCATGCTCTTTGTACAACCAAGCGAAGAGCTAGTGAGGGCCGGAAATATCGTATGTAGTGTAGAATCGGATCTGAAGCTCTTTACTAGGATTGGAACAAGCGAGGAACGAGTGACCACAAGCTCCGCTTTAGCGCTCGACATTTAGCTTAAAACATGTTCATCATGTGGCCGAGCGAAGCGCACCTGCGTGAAGCAGCCTAGCATCACTTTAGATAGGAGCAGAATGGATGACTTACAACTGAAAGTTCTTCGGATCGATATATCGTACGACGTAATGGAGATCTTGGTCTAGGTCCGGTGGTTCGCAGAATTCGGGACCTAACAACGATGTTCGATTCGTCACATGAACGGGAGCGGACGATTCCCTCGTCTCTCCCTTTTTCGGGGAATGGCTGCAATCACAAGCAAGTGATTGAATGAGTGGGGGCTCCGAAAGCACATGCGGGATAAGCAGGTCTTTCAGGAGACGGTCTAGAAAGAAAAGAGAACTCTCAACAAGCTGGAACTAATCAAGATCAATAGGAAGAGGAGTTAGCTATAAATTATTTTTTTTACAAAGTTCATGCCACGACGATCTATATGGAAGGGCTGTTTTGTTGATGCATTCCTGTTGAAGTTGAAAAAGAGACAAACACTCATGTTTCAGCTCCCGGATCTGCTTGGATTATCGTATAATAAGAGGAGCCGTCTTAGGAAATGACTGAACTTAAAAGACAGATGCCACCGCTGCGAGGCGAGGGAGTCACTTGTCTGATCTTGCGGTGCACTCACTCCCGTTACGAGAATGAAATGACGCCCCAGCTCGACTCGAGACCAAGACTCCTTACAACTCGTACCAATAGCGGCCTTATTAGGTCAGGGGCGGGCCGGAGATTGATTGAAAAGGCAGCCGCCCCTCCCCCCGCCTACCTACTCGTGCTCGTAGCTCGATCGGAGGTTAAGAGTGTGGTCCGGCGGAAAAACAGAAGTCGTCCGTATCAAGTGATACGTTAATTGCTCAGTAGTGCTTCGCCACTACCGTAGCTGGCGGAAATAGCTTAATGGTAGAGCATAGCCTTGCCAAGGCTGAGGTTGAGGGTTCAAGTCCCTCCTTCCGCTCTTGGCTTCGTCGTTTAGTGGTAACGAGTAGAGTAGGCATCGCCTCTCGATCCAATCCGTCTTTCCCTGGCCTCCCCACCACACTCTTGATACGAAATAAACCTCCCGCCATAGAATAGAGAAGAAAGAGATCTTCTGGGTCCCCTCGATCACCCTTCCCTTGAACCTGAACTGGTCGAGAGAGATGAACCCGCACCACATTTTATAACCTTCGAACCGAAACCCCCAACTAGAGATGGAATTCCAGAACCTAAACAACTCAATTGAGAGCTCCGTGACCGGTTCAATTCAAGGGAAGGTCCACCAATAATGGAAAGGCCATTCCCCTCCCTATCCGTTTCTTGATCCCTCATTCCACGAATTCGTTGTTACTGATTCATTCAAGGACTGAAAGCTTTTCGTTTTATGAAAAGGCATAGACTCCCCACTTCTTTGTCTTATTAGCGCAGGTCTTCGTCAATGATGAAAGCCGCTGAACTTAAGACTCGAGTTGAGAAAGAGGGCTAGGCCAAGGATAGGAGGGCTTTCAGGGACTGGGGAAGACGGGTGGATTATAGAGCTAGGGGCGGATCAGAGGTTTGTCCATTGGGATTGGGCATGGACGAGCCTCGACTGGGCCAGCATTGATGAAAAAAATTAAAAAAAAACTTATCCCATCGCATCATTAACCGGTGTAGGATTAAAGATCAGGTCCAGGATTCGAGTAAAATCGACCTTCCCTCTCATCTCATCTCACATTCATTCGTTTTCTTTCGTTCGAGAGCTTTCGCCGTCACCCTTGCGAGCCTACTTTCGAGTTAAAGCCAAGGCCCTTTCCTCGGTTTGTTTTCAGGTAGTCGAGCAAGAGAGAGTAGTACTCGTTATTGAAAGGATGGGAGATCAAACTAACTATATGAAATGCCGTTCACGCCAAGCAGTGAGGAGGTGATGCGCGAAAAGAGACTTATATCCTATCCAATCACTCAACTGACAAGGAATAAGGAGTTGCCCTATTCGATAAAGGCGGAACCTTGGCATAGCAGTCCATGCCATTAGGTTTCGATGTTCTTTGCTGTCGGCTAGCCAACCAACCCTCGACCCAACCAGTCCATCTTTTTTTCCCGCGAAGCGAAGAGAAGATCACCTCCCAATCTAAGACTAAGATCCCGCCCGGTACTACTTCCTTTTTTCTTTTCAAGTCTTGCCAGCAGCTACTTTTCAGCTCAGCGAGTGCTGTTGGAGTTAAATCTGAAAGAAAATAAATCCTGTCATCTCAGTTAAGCGATGGGACTCCTGTCCTGGCAAGGAATCAACGGCTTTAGACCGATGGGAGCAGGATAAAGGGCTTTAGCGAAAGCCTATCTATAGCGAGAGGAAAAAAATGTGAGCTCGCCCTTTGGGAGAGGCTCTGAATGACCTCAAACAAGCAATGAATTGCGGACGATATAAAGGCTGCGCTTTAGAAAGCCGGTGCCTTAGCTATTTTGATTGCTGACCCTACATACATAAGGGGGGGTAGGTTCCCCCCAGGCCAAAGGGAAAAGCGAAGAGCCATTAAAGACCTTCACTGAGACCATAGTCTCTGCCCCAACATGTACTCCCTAACACTATCTTTAACACTCTACCTCTACCTAGTTGGTCTCACTCTTTTTTTCTTATCCGGGTCCTTAGAAAGAACGCCTTTTCTTGATTAGTCTCGGTCGAGCTGCTATCAGATACCCGCTTTCTTTAGTCGCGGGGTAGGAATTTCGGCAACTTCTCTTTCTTCCCTTGATGCTCCTTCTGCACAAGTATCTAGTCACCTTTGGCGGTGTAGACGAGGATCCCCTTCTATAAGTAAGATGCCTTCCACTCCTATGAATTGGTACTGCTTGTTTACTACTTCTTTGCTCGAGCATCTCCGAACCAAAGCTAAGCCTTACCTTACAGAAAGAAAATCAGAAGACTCTCTCTTTTCGGGATTCCCCTCTGTTTTTAGAGATCAGGTTTAAACTACTAAAGCTCGTAGGACTGTCCCTTATTCGTAGAGGTAGCTCCCGGCCTCTTTCCTGTCTATTTGCGTTGCTAAGCTGACACAGGGCTGAAAGAGGCATGCCCCTATGTTCGAAAAGAGATCACTCCTGGCTAATGGTCGACTGAAGCCTCCGCCTATTTAAAGTTTCGGTATTCACATCACACTTTAGGTAAAGTGGAAGTGGCTTGAGCCTACCTAAGCTTTATAAGGTTCAGGTTTGTCTGCCTATCCTAGGTGACCATCTTCGTCTACTACAACTTGGGGTGTGTGCCATAGAGTGTGGTACAGGTGTCACCAGTCCGGACAGATTTCTTTTTGATCTCGTCAACTCGGAACTCATAGCTCCTAGCTACAACTATAACTCCAAAGCTACTAATAAAATAAAAGCACTTTTTCACTAGGGCCGGGCTACTTTTCTTATCGGGCAAGTTGCCACCCGCTTGTTCAATACCCGAACTCTAGTAAGTAGCTTAATCTGTCGAGAAGAACCATCCCTACCGGATCGGACATGTCACCAGTCTTCTCCGCTTGAGAGGGAAAGACGGCTGCTCTGTGAACAACCCTAGTTGCTGGTCCTGCTCCTTCTGCTGTCTGAACTGCCACCTCTGCTCCAATACATAAAGCAGCTCCGGCTGAAGTGTAGCAGCTCCATCCCATTCATCTTTTAAAGGACTGCCCTGTGTGTAGGAGAAAGATGTTGTCGACGCTTATTGCTCGTGACGACCCCGCCGCCACGTAAGGAAACTAATCACCTCTGACATACGCGGGCTGCTGAAGGAAACTAACCAAAGCAAGCGCCTTTCGAAGCGATCTGGTACGACAATTTAGAGGGCTTCTCATAAATGTTCAGTCAGTCAGGAAAAGCCAGGTGTGGCGATCCGATCAACGAAAATAAATTAATAAATTACATAGATTAAGAAGAGAAATCGTTCAGTAGGCTAATCTTGACAGTTGAAATTTTCGATTGAGAAAGCGGCAGGCCTAAAGAGCTCTCCAATAAGTGCACCGAAATGGGGCCGGAGAGACGGTCAACCTGAGATCGGCTAAGATCGAGATAGAAAGAGAGATTGAGAAAGTCTTCAGTGATGGAATTCTAGTCAGTCTTTACTTAACTCGACCCAAGCGATGCCTACATCAATGGATTCGTCATGGTAGAAAAGAAAAACGGCGCACGGGCCGTAGTCGAGTTTCATCTTCCCAGAAGCAAGGAGTAGGCCCACGTGTTTCAACGAGAACATCGAAGATTTTTCCCTTTCTGTCTGTTGGTCAACAACCAACCTAAAAAAAAAAAGAGAAAGATTTTACTTTCTCTAGAGAGAACTGAAAGATAAGAAAATAAAAGATTAATGGAACTGAACAGATTGGATTGGGTTGATGATTGGTCTCAAGCAAGCAATTAATTGAATTGCATAGGTAAGGTAGCGAGCATCTTCTAGAATAGAATCTCTGATGGTATCTATTCAACGACAGTCTCCATTCTAGGATTGAGCTGCGCGAAAGCCTATAGCGTTAGGCGCGCATCCGTTTTCTTGCTTCGTCTCTTCGTTAGCGCTTTAGTTTTTTCTTGCTCGTTCAAGTACAAGATCGAAAAGAATGAATGCTTTTCAAGCGGGAAGAAAAAGCCTCAACCGTAAGTAACCTTAGTGCAGCAACAAAAAAAATATCCGGGTGACTGGATCGCCCCGGCGGGGTCACTCTGAAGCAGAGGACCTTGAGAAGCGTAGCCGTCCCGTAATTGATCCTTTAGTAGGTGAAGGGGCATAGAGAACTCCGGTCTCCCTTGGCAATAGTAAATTCTGCCTTAATGAGTGGGAGAGGTAGCCGAATTAGGATATCGCTACGGGCACCGACTTCGCAGGAAATTGCGATCCTAAAAAACTTCTAAAAATGAGAAGAAATCCTAAACTCCAATGGGATCTATATGTGCGGAGTTTTCTTGTGTTAATTATTTTTTATTGGCTTTATACGGATTTCGTACTTTTTTTATTTCGCATAGTCCACTTGGACTTTTTAGTAGCTACTATTGGCTCTCAGCCTCTAGACTTTGAGTGGATTTGCTATTTTGACAACGGCGCTGAGAGTTCCAACCTCCCGGCCTTAGAGTCTGAATCAAGTTCCGCATCTCTTGACACTTATCGTAATGAAATTGCGGCGGAGAGCGAGGCCGACATCTACAATAGAATACGCCATCTAGAACATATGGAATATTTTAATATTCCGCCACAAAACAATATCGGCGACTATGAGAGGCTGGTTCGAGAGCATTTCGATCAAGCGCTCAATGTCGACCATTATTTGGAGATTTGGGACAAGGAGTTTCAAGAATTGCAACTTATGGAAAAGAAAGCGTTGTTGCAGGAGCGACTCCAGGAACTCATGATTAACGAACAAAATATTGAACGCATAATGGAGCTCTCACCTTATACCGAAATAAGAAAAGAAGCTTACTTTTTTCTTCGCGAAAAAGTCGCACCTCTAAACAGCTTGGAACATGCTTTTCAGCGACATCTCATGGAGGGCAGTCTGAACTCTTTCATTCAAGACCTGAACACTCACGATAGGCAATCCGACATTTACCGAGAATTCTATCGCTATTTCACCGATGAGGAGTATAGGCGTTCTATAGGGCTGCCCCTCCCCTAAGCTATTGCTTAAGACCTCGTGTTCCGTTGGGTTAAGCTCAAGCCTTATCTTCCTTATTAAAATAGCCTTCCCCTCCCCCGAGGACACGACTTTGATGATCAAGAATATGATGGATGAGAACTCTGGCTGGACATCTCTCTTCGGAACTCTTTATAAATCAAGTTAAAAAAATAAAGAGGTGGGAATGAATGAGGTTAAAAATCGAATATAAAACTATATATAACATTTGAATTTATCTTACATTCCACGTTTCCGAAACGGATCCTATCAAATATTTTACATTTTCTATGATCATCTCTATTTTAGGTATTCGGGGAATCCTCCTTAATAGACGAAATATTCCTATTATGTCAATGCCAATTGAATCAATGTTATTAGCTGTGAATTCGAACTTTTTGGTATTTTCCGTTTCTTCGGATGATATGATGGGTCAATCATTTGCTTCATTGGTTTCAACGGTGGCAGCTGCGGAATCAGCTATTGGGTTAGCCATTTTCGTTATAACTTTCCGAGTCCGAGGGACTATTGCTGTAGAATTTATTAATAGCATTCAAGGTTAAACATGACTCCTAGAGAATTACCAAAATACGAAGTTCTCTTTTCGTTCTCTTCTTTCTTTTTGATTTTGACTTGGTTGGCAGGGTCAGGGCCTTTCTCGCTGGGTGAGCGCATCCGATTGATTCTAAAGTCCTTTCCTAAACCACTTCCCGTTCAGTTGCTGAAAGATAGATAGAACCTTTCTAAATGAGATTGAGTTCCACGAATATGCAAGCTAGAAAGATGCTATTTGCTGCTATTCCATCTATTTGTGCATTAAGTTCGAAGAAGATCTCAATCTATAATGAAGAAATGATAGTAGCTCGTTGTTTTATAGGCTTCATCATATTCAGTCGGAAGAGTTTAGGTAATACTTTCAAAGTGACTCTCGACGGGAGAATCCAGGCTATTCAGGAAGAATCGCAGCAATTCCCCAATCCTAACGAAGTAGTTCCTCCGGAATCTAATGAACAACAACGATTACTTAGGATCAGTTTGCGAATTTGTGGCACCGTAGTAGAATCATTACCAATGGCACGCTGTGCGCCTAAGTGCGAAAAGACAGTGCAAGCTTTGTTATGCCGAAACCTAAATGTTAAGTCAGCAACACTTCCAAATGCCACTTCTTCCCGTCGCATCCGTCTTCAGGACGATCTAGGCACAAAGTTTCACTTATTAGTTAGGAGGAGATTTTGCCCCCAGTGTATCTCAAAAGCAGAAAAAATCGAACTCATTCGAGAGAGCTTGGTGGTCTTAAGAATGGTTCGGGTGGGGGGTTCTCTTAAGAATAAATAAGACGAATAGAATCTAATTCATGTTCATGCTAACAGAAGAGCGGATCCAATACACAGACAACTTCTTTCTCAAAAAGTACTTGCTGCACTTCTTTCTCATGAAGCTGCTTTGCAAGAAAGGAGTTAGTTCCCTCCGGGGGTTCTGATAGCCAATGCTTCCTACGCTCCAGCCCTTAGCCCTGAACTCCTACAAGCACTAAGTAAGCCCGTGAAGGCCTTCAATATCGCACCTACTAGGACTGAAATTTCGTTTTCGAATAGGACTACTTCTTTCTTTTCTGTACGCTAGGGTCGTTCGGGCGGAAAACCGAGTTGCGTACTGGGTGAAGCTTAGTCCTTTGGACCTTTCAATCTCGCAACTTTTTTAGATTAGCTAGGGCCGCCCGCACGCTTTAATTAAGGGTTGTTGAAGGTATTGCACTAAGAAAGACTCCTGCGCTATGCTAAAGGTAAGATTTTCTTTTAAAGCCGCTCAAGCAATTTATTTAAAAAAAGAAGAGCAAGCAAGACAAGATAAGGCTCGAAAGCTGCGAAGAAAGTCGAGCTGTGAAATCGGTGTGGTGAGGTATTGGAAGTGTTCAGCGAATTTAGATAAAGACACTAAAAAAGAGCACCGTGCTATACTGGCAGAGCTTCAGCAAAACTAGGTAGGTAGCTTTCGCTAATGAGAGATGGATTTGGGGATTAGATTAGGTCTCCTAATTCATGGAATTAGTTTTATCTTTTTTAGTTTCTTTTTAAAGCCCTTTACTCGATCTTTTTTTTAATTATCGATAGAACGTTGATCAATATTCAGGAAGAGATCGAGGATCACAGCAGGATCCTATCTGATCTTTGTCAACACAGGACTCGAAGCCCCCTGCTCAAACAAAAGGGTAATCCTTCGGAATAAAAAATTCCTATCTTTCGGATTTCTTATATTAATTATAGTGGAGGGGAGAAGACTCATTTTTTATTCTATCTATATAGGGGGGGAGCCATTGTGAAGCCTAGAGAGGCGGAAGCGGCAAATCGCTTCTACCGAGTTCCACAACAGCAGCTTAGCTTAGTAGCTTAACTCTTTCTACTGGCGTGGCGCTGCTGGATGCTTCTGATCAATAGAACAGGAAGAGGAGTCAGCCAAAAAGAAAGACCACCAAAAGTAACGACCACCAAGATACGCATAGTGATTCGATCTTTTGATCACCCATTTTTTGAAAACCATTTTGGGGGGCTTCCGCCTTACACACGGAAGATTGGATTGCCTGAATCACGAGTCTTATATACTGTGTTACGATCACCTCATATTGATAAAAAGTCCAGAGAACAATTTGAAATGGAAATCAAGAAAAAATATCTGATCATAAAAACAGAACAGCATGAATTGCGCAAGAAGTTCTTTCGGTTAAAACGCCGTGCGACTCGGAGGACATAAGACGACTTATTGGTCAAGCCAAAAAGATTGCCGGCAGAATGCTCCTACCCCACCATGCCTGGCCCTTTACCTTACCTTAAGAAAGAAGAAAAGGGGGGTATGAAGCGTGGGAAAGAATGAAAGAAGTGTCTGATACAACAGGTAACCTTAAGGAGTGGCGGAAAAGCTCTTGATTGATCAACGCGAGTGAACTGTGCTTAGACGCTTCGTAAAACCGCACCGATCTACGAGAGGAGCTGATGGATGAGTAGGCTTCCCCTTTCGATTTACGGAATGTGATCTGGGACACGATGGGGGTTTGCGTGCCTCGGTAGGAAAGAGATCACCGGAGTATAGCACAAGATCACCTTTTTTTCTTGCTGCCATGGGGTCGACCTGTAAACAAGGTAAACCCAATGGGAACCAAAAACGGGAGGGTACCACATTGACATTGGGCAGAAGACGATCCAAAAAGCGAAGGCTCACCCAGCTGAAGGCGATCGGCAGTGAGGGATGCTTACCTTCTTCTTAGAGAAAGGGGAAAGGGGCAACCTATCTTACTAATAATAAGAAAGGGGTTGGCATCGACTGGGGTTTTACACCCAGTTGGTGTAAGGGAGGGATGAATCACCCTTTGCGGTCGGATTGCCAGAAATGGTGCCGACTGTCCATGAGGCGAACAATCGGTAGCGAGATACAGATCCGGAGAGATCTGGGTCTTCTATCTCAGCATTTGGTTGTTTAACCTCACTCCACGACACATGGAGTCCTATTTGTTTGGTTTGGTTAACTAGGTGCCCCCCCACGACTGATGCGACATTCAGTCGTTTAGGCGAGTTTTGGTGTTTATTAAGATACACCAGTTTGTCAAATGAATCCGGTTGGATTCGCAAATGTCTTTCTTATACTTGAGTATTTACATTTGAGGGCGGTGATCTGGAAGCCATCCCAGTGGAGGTTAGTCCAATGACTGACTTCTGCATCAGGTACAAAAACCTGATAAGGAAAGACATGAAAATTAATTATTCATTCCAGGTATTTGTTTGACAAACTGGTGTATCTTAAGACCATCAAATGGCACAAGATTTTTGAAAATCTTATTAGTATCTATAATACTAATAATAGCTACCGACGGTCTGACCAAGGAACTCTGTATAGGAGCATACCTCGTAGCCAAACAGGTAATTCAGTTAAACCGACGATCTGGCCCTCTGTTTACTGCTTTATATCTAAAACAAGCAGCTACTTGCTGTAAGCAAGCGTATGCAGGGGTCAGTCAGTCGCACAGTTTATTACCTGTGCCAGTGTCTCTGACGAGGTCAGGATACCCTAAGATTATACCTTCCTTCCATCTCAAAATGATTATGAAGAAGGATCAGAAGGCCGACTTATGGGTTCATATATATCTGTCTTTAGTCTTTGTCGGGCTATTCGCCTGGCGAAACGGATTGACAGATCGATATTAAAATCGATAGTCACCCCTTCCACCGGTCTGCCAAGACAGTCTAAATTAATAAATGATATTGTCGCTTTATCTAAAGACCTGATCCTAAGGTACTGTCCTAGTTTTCTCTCAACTCCCGGGGGTACGTTGGGAGCCAACTTGGAAAGCGAGACCTTCGTGGAGGCCGTAAAGGTGAAAAGACGCGTGGAGGAATATTCTACCCTACCATCTGCGTCATGAAATCGTTTGGTTTGTACATCAATAGCCATTGTGACTATGATGCAGGGTTTCCTCTATGGTCCCCCTTTATCCGAGACCCTTATGACCAAAAGAATGAAGAGATATCTCCATGGTCTACAGAGACCGCTGAGAGTACCATCAACTCTCTTTCGGGTCTAGACACTTCGGTGAGTCTATTGACTCAGGCTCCCCTGGTAGACTATCGCAATCTACCGAGGCTGGCGCTGGTAAGAGACAGATATTCGCCATAGGTAACTTTGTGAATCAAAGGGTATTGAAGCCTCTTCATGATTTCCTCATGGACACGCTTCGGTCTATCCCAATGGATGGAACTTTTAATCAGCTCCGACCGTTCGTTGGATAGATGAAAAGGTTTCAGTAAGGTTTATTCTTTTGACTTGAAGTCTGCCACCGATAGGTGGCCCCTCAGTCTGAAGACTAACCTTATTAGAACTTTATTTGGTAAGTCTGTTGGAGATTGTTTAGATGCAATCTTCAGCAGATCTATCTTTGAAGTACCCTTTCTTCGCTCAGTTCGAGGTGTCGTATTCTTTAGAGTAGGACAACCTCTTGGCTTTCTGTCTTCTTGGCCTCTCTTCACTTTAACACATCACTAAGTGATGTTTTATTGTGCAGAGAAGGTGTACCCAGGACAGCGCTTTACTAGGTATGCCATTCTTGGAGACGATGTTTGTATCGCCGACGAGAATGTGGCCTCTCTTTATCGCCAGACAGTAAATGATCTAGGTCTCGCAATAAGAAAGGGGGTGAGATAGGCGACAGGTAGCTTGCTTCCAAGCCGGCCCGGCCGCGAGGAATCAATCAAGAGATCTTTGCCGGTGCTGACTTGGATCTCGGGTGACGGAATAAGGCGCCCAGAAGCGACGAGCAGTCGCGGTCGAAGCTTGGCTCTAGGCGATAGGCTAGCAGTAAGCTTGGCTACAGCGAAGCGCTTACCAAGCGCGAAGGATTCGTTCCTCTCCCAGCAAGAGGATGCGCGCCTTAACTTAAAAGAAAGTTCGCGCGTTAGCGCTTTACTTTACCAAGGCTTTCTCATATAGGGGCTCGTTAGCCGGGGTCGAGCTCAAACCTTCGCCACTTGAGCCGTATGCGGGGGAACTCGCACGTGCGGTTCTTAGGGGGGAGAGCTAGTAGGAACCATCCTATCCCAATAGCGTATATTTGGAGCTCAATATGAAATCCTATTTTCTTGCAAGACCCGTTCGGATAAGGGAAAACTCCAGAGATTGCTTCGAAGTAAGATCCTTGCGTTGACCCTTTCCTGAACCAGAACCGGGGGGTTGAGAGGAAAGAAAAGGGGATAAAAATTTCCCATCAATAAAGTGAGGGCTTTCCGGACCTTCCCCATCCCGATTTCCATTCTTCCTTCCCCTCTCACTCCCCCTTTTTCAAGAAATAAGCCCCGCTCCCTAAGAAGGGGCCCCTCTCTGATAAGGAAGGAAACGAAAGAATCTCCATTTTATGACAAATCCGGTCCGATGGCTGTTCTCCACTAACCACAAGGATATAGGGACTCTATATTTCATCTTCGGTGCCATTGCTGGAGTGATGGGCACATGCTTCTCAGTATTGATTCGTATGGAATTAGCACGACCCGGCGATCAAATTCTTGGTGGGAATCATCAACTTTATAATGTTTTAATAACGGCTCACGCTTTTTTAATGATCTTTTTTATGGTTATGCCGGCGATGATAGGTGGATCTGGTAATTGGTCTGTTCCGATTCTGATAGGTGCACCTGACATGGCATTTCCACGATTAAATAATATTTCATTCTGGTTGTTGCCGCCAAGTCTCTTGCTCCTATTAAGCTCAGCCTTAGTAGAAGTGGGTAGCGGCACTGGGTGGACGGTCTATCCGCCCTTAAGTGGTATTACCAGCCATTCTGGAGGAGCAGTTGATTCAGCAATTTCTAGTCTTCATCTATCTGGTGTTTCATCCATTTTAGGTTCTATCAATTTTATAACAACTATCTCCAACATGCGTGGACCTGGAATGACTATGCATAGATCACCCCTATTTGTGTGGTCCGTTCCAGTAACAGCATTCCCACTTTTATTATCACTTCCGGTACTGGCAGGGGCAATAACAATGTTATTAACCGATCGAAACTTTAATACAACCTTTTCTGATCCCGCAGGAGGGGGAGACCCCATATTATACCAGCATCTCTTTCGGTTCTTCGGTCATCCAGAGGTGTATATTCCCATTCTGCCTGGATCCGGTATCATAAGTCATATCGTTTCGACTTTTTCGGGAAAACCGGTCTTCGGGTATCTAGGCATGGTTTATGCCATGATCAGTATAGGTGTTCTTGGATTTCTTGTTTGGGCTCATCATATGTTTACTGTGGGCTTAGACGTTGATACCCGTGCCTACTTCACCGCAGCTACCATGATCATAGCTGTCCCCACTGGAATTAAAATCTTTAGTTGGATCGCTACCATGTGGGGGGGTTCGATACAATACAAAACACCCATGTTATTTGCTGTAGGGTTCATCTTTTTGTTCACCATAGGAGGACTCACTGGAATAGTCCCGGCAAATTCTGGGCTAGACATTGCTCTACATGATACTTATTATGTGGTTGCACATTTCCATTATGTACTTTCTATGGGAGCCGTTTTTGCTTTATTTGCAGGATTTCACTATTGGGTGGGTAAAATCTTTGGTCGGACATACCCTGAAACTTTAGGTAAAATCCATTTTTGGATCACTTTTTTCGGGGTTAATCTGACCCTCTTTCCCATGCATTTCTTAGGGCTTTCGGGTATGCCACGTCGCATTCCAGATTATCCAGATGCTTACGCAGGATGGAATGCCCTTAGCAGTTTTGGCTCTTATATATCCGTAGTTGGGATTCGTCGTTTCTTCGTGGTCGTAACAATCACTTCAAGCAGTGGAAATAACATAACAAGGGCGAACATTCCTTGGGCTGTTGAAGAAAATTCAACCACACTGGAATGGCTGGTACAAAGTCCTCCAGCTTTTCATACTTTTGGAGAACTTCCAGCTATCAAGGAGACGAAAAGCTATGTGAAGTAAAAGAATCAAAGGTCGCCGACTGCTACTAAGAACCTAACAGAACTTTTTAAAATGTGGGTTCCAACGAAGAAGAGTTGAGGACCAACTTCGACCTAATTTAAGAGTTAAGAAAGCAAGCTCAGTTCAGAATGGCTACTTACCAACAGAGGATAGCGAGGTACTACAAGGCCAGAGTTTAATTTGGAAATTTGATCGAGCTGAGCCGGAGCTGCTCCTACTGACTATGACTGGACAGCAGTGGACTCTTTCTCAAAGTCTGACCCTGCCACCTATATTTGATTTGATGAAGCAACCATCACTGAAGCAATGGATTTAGTAGCCAGCTCAACTCCATTTAACAGGTTAGTAGCGAAAGGTAAGGCTTCATTCCCGAGTGGACGAGAAGAAGGAGCAAGCCCTATTAAGTTAAGGGAAGAGAAGAAAGGCTATTTTACTTTACTAGACTAGCTACCGAGCTGACTCAAGGAAGCCGGAAAGAAAGGGCTTCAAGACAGCTTCGGCAACAGAAAGTCGAGCTGAGGAATACGGAAGAGAAGCGGATTCAACTCAATCTTAGCCTAAGAGCAGTTCAGAGAAGAGAATCAAAGGTCAACGGCCAATGGAGGATTTCTCCCTCCCCCGGATTCATCTTAAACCGACCGATATGCCGAGATGACATCCAGCACGAGAGCAAGAAAAGGAAATGGTCTCCGTGCAGCTTCAAGTCATGCCACTCTCACATAGAATCATGGTCACATCTTTAGTATATAGTTTATAGAAGCGGAATGCCAATCGACACTGGTAGCCATCGGGATTGAGTTCAGCTGCTTTTGACGATACTGACGAATGAGTAAACGGAAGAATGAATCAGATGAGCTCCAGTCTGGACTCTCATTGGTCAAACAGGCGCAACGGGCCAAGATAAAATAAAAGGACACCAGAAGAGAAAAAGAGCTGTATGATAAGAGTCCTTATCCTACCCACCCAATTTATTAAGTTTATGGGAGTAGCAAGAACAGCTCAATTTTAAAGGTTAGCCGCGTACCAAAGAGCTCGATCAGCTATTCTTTTTTTCAGTCCGGTTGACGCCACTCGATAGGAAGAAAAGAGCATCAAGGTTTTTCGAAGGCTTCAAGCCCTGTTTCAGCTGAGAGCATTGATTCCCCTGGCACCTCTCTTCCACAGCTTGGCACGTTTAAAGAAGGTGCCTACACTATAGTGTACAAAGTGGCATAAAGTGATTCTTTTCGGGTTCGGTCAGGAGGGACAAAAGAGAGATGCTTTCTATCAGTCAAAAGCAGATACCGCCCCCCTCATGCTCCCACGGTCCGCTTACCGAGGAATAGAAAGGGAGGACCGGGGGCCAGAGCAAGTTGGGTTGGGGTATAGAGCCGTAAGCGCGGTGGGGGGGTGACAGAGGACGTGCTCGTACGGTTCAAAGAAGGGTATGATCAACTCGTTGATTGTTGGGAACTTTCACTCCTCTATATTCGAAATATGCCTTTCTAGGAGCATTACGATCTGCAGCTCAAATGGTCTCTTATGAAGTCTCTATTGGTCTTATTCTTATTGTGCGCCTTGTGAGCGCGTTTGGATCCGCGAAGGCAATCGCTCGGATGTTCCCCTAACCCAACCCGGGAACGGACCGGAGGGAACCGCAGCATGGGGAATGTCCGCGTCTCGTCGCAAGGCTCATTTTGAGTTTTTGGTCATAGGGCGGGCGGATTTATCTGATCAAGGGCCGGGGCACAAGGGTCCTGGTACTATCCAGGTGCGAAGAACCCCGGAGGTGACTGCAATGAGCAGAAATCTCACTCACCGGCCTAAACGACGAGCAAACACTCGAACGTGAGAGCAAGGGATCACCTAACGAATGGACGAGCTCCAAGGAGGGAGGAAAGAGGAAGGCAAGAACCATGCTTTCAGAGAAGTGGCGGTCCGAATCTTATCTGAACTGCGATAATAACTGACTAAGCCATGCCATAAGGGTCATTCTCCAAACGGGACGGGGTCAAGCCTTTAGATTTTTGAGTAGGTTGGGTGACAGATCGGCCATAGGAGTACTCCGGGATATAAACAGGGCAACCAATGTCGAGCATACGACGATGCCGCCCGTTTTCATTTCGTGGAAGTCCCCGGCAGAGGAAAGGGCTGTAGGTGATGGCGCGTTCTGCTTCTTATCTAGAGAGGGGCGCTGAAATCGTT
>JAYKXN010000313.1:0-28964 GCA_037962975.1 Clitoria ternatea | reverse complement strand
AATCCGGGATGTTACAGCAACATTTCATCATGACTGATTAAACCAATTTCAAGTGAGTTTGCTAAAATAAATACACAATATATGTTTGTGATCGCTTAAGTTATTTAATGATGCCATGGGTCTGCATCCATGGCTTAATACAAACTAAATTTTGAACCCTAAAAAATTAATAGAAAATATGGCATCACATAGAGTAAATCTAAAGATTAAGAATCACAAACTTATGAACTTTATACATATAAAGATAAATTAGAAAGAGAAAATGTACAATGAAAATACTTTTTATTTTTTCAATTGTATAACAATACCAAATTATGAATTGACATCCAACTTCTAAGATGTGTTTGATTTCTTTTGAAAAATATCAGTCATATATTTGAATCAACCTTTCTTATTGTTATAAACATGTGTAAATATCTCAAACAATGGCTTATTTACTTTCATAATGTCATTTATCATGACATTTTTATGAATCTCACTAATCATGAATTTATAGTGGTAACATAAATTTTCATAATCTCACTAATCATTTGTTTGAATATATATGACATATTAGTTTTTAAAGTGGTAACATAAATTTTGATTCCAAGAGTGCAGTTAAATTTTAAAAATGTATAATTAAATAATTTTGATAATAATTTTTTTCTTATATATGTATGTTTTTAATTTTTTCCTCTTTTTAAAATAAAGTTTATCTTTTTAAAAATCAAATAAAGATAAATTTAACGTTGAATTGTTTTTATTCATTAAATATATCGTATATCTACTGTTGTATGCTACAAAAGAGATGCCAACAAAGGTTTGATACTCATCATAAATATATATAAAAAATTAAGAAATTTTAAAATCATATAGTGATTATAAATTTTTGAAGATGCAATCATGATGATAGAACATTTGATGTTTACCTATAAGTTAGACAACTAAATTTTTGAAATAAATAAATAGTATTAGCATTTGTGTATAATCATATCATTTGAAATAGAAAATCAAACTAAATAAATTATATGACAGTAAAGGTATGATAAACACTCATAGACTTCAAGAATTCACATTTTAAGTGTGACCTATGACCTATGAACTAAAAAGCCAAAATTGACATTCTATGAACTCATTTAATAACATATATAAAATCTCCATCTAGAGAAAAAAAGTTAACAATATAGAAATGAAATTAAAATAATAAAAATAAATAAAATTAACATACTTTATTACGTCTTCACTATGTCACCTTCATATGAAACATAAACTTGTTTCTTTTTCATAAGATGGGAGTGTAACAACCTTGAACACTTCCAGAAGATATATATCATATTTAAAATGCTTGTGATAGGAATATTTTGATTGAAGGAGATCTTGTATATGTCTTCACAAAAGATAATCCAAGTGTAAATTTTGAAAATAATGAAGTTAGTGAACCAACTTGTGTTTATTGTAAAAAGAAAAAGTTGAGAACACAATCCCTTTAGATAGGATGATATAGTGAAATGATAAAATAAGAGAAAATAATTCAAAAATTACTGAAGGAAGAACGTTTCTAATAAAGTCATCATCATTGTTTACACTTTGATTTTATTAAGTTATGCATAAAGAACCACCTAATAATGCTTAACTAGATATTATTAAATCAAAATTATCATCATTATGTATGTTTTAATTTAATTAGGATATATATGAAGAAGTATCTAATAATGGTTAGTTTTTTCTTATTTTTAAACAAATACTCAGCGCTTATATCAAAGAACATAAAAAGATTATAAGGGTGGTTTTACATATGTGACTTAGATATCACACTCGTTGAGGTCGTTATAAACCAGTAAATGAATTTGTTATCGTGATCAACAACGGATACCATGTAATTCACTTATAACAAAAAAAAGATCATATGAGAATGGTACAATTTTATTTAATAACTTCAAACATTGATATATGTTTTATTATTTTGCATTATGGTAACATGTTTTAAAATATTGAAAATTTAAATCAATGATAATTATTATATATTAATAAGTATTATATATATTAAAGATATTTAATATTACATAATAATAGTTAACATACTTATGACCTGAGAGTGATACTTAGTTATTATAAATGTTTTCAAATCTTATACATTTATACAAACAACGACTTACTTATTTTTATGATGTCATTTATCATGACATTTGTTTGAATCTCATCAATTATGACTTTTTTATATGTAGAACATATTAGTTATTAGTGTGGAAACATATATTTTGATACCATCATAGTAGTGAAAGTTTAAAAATCTAGAATTGAATAATTACTTTATAAGTTTTTACTTTTATATATAATTTCTAATTTTGCTTCATTTAAGTAAAATTTATTTTTTTTAAAATCAAATGAAGATAAATTTAATAAATCATCACTTCTCAAATTATTTTTATTATTTAAGTATATGCTATATTTAGTGTTCAATGCTATAATTCAGACATCAATAAAAATGTAATAGTCATCAAAAAGATATATAAAAATTATTAAAATTAAAAATCTTATTATATTCATTTATTTTTGAAGGCAAAATTATGATGACAGAAGAGAAACATTTGATATAGAGACGTTGCCTTTTTTCAAATAAATAAGTAATACTAATACTTGTGTATAATCATAAGGTTTAAAATATATAAAAAAAACTAAGAAAATTATATGACAATAAAAAATATGATAAATAACTTAATAGAAACAACTATGAACTTAAGGAACTTATATTCAAATTGTGATTTGACCTAAAAGATCAAAATTGGTATTTTATGAATCCATTCATGAACATAAAATCCTTATCTATAAAAAATTTAACATTATAAAAGTAAAATTAAAATGAATAAAAGAATAAAACTAGCATCTTTTCCATCATCATCTTCATCTCGATCACAAACTTGTGTTTTTTTGTTACCACAAGATGGGAGTGCAACGACCAGAAGCATTTTTTGAGGATACAAAGCCTATTGAAAATGCTTATGCTAAGAGTGCTTTAATTTAAAGAGATCTTGTGAATGTGTCTACCAAAGGTGATTAAGTATAAATTCTGAAAGTAATAAATTAAATGAACCAACTTGTGTTTATTGTAAAAAAAAAGTGTTGAGACAATAATCCTTTAGAATAGGATTACTTGGCAAATAATAAGATATTTAATGAGTAAAAAATAATTTTAAAAATCAATGAAAGGACTAAATTTCAATAAAATTCATCCTTATTAGTTATGTACACTTTAATTTGATTAAGATATATATAAAGAACCATCTAATAGTATTTAATTTGTTATTATTATTATTATTAAACCAATACTAAAATGTTATACCAAATTACATATAACGATTATGGAGTGGCTTTAAATATCAGAGTTAAATGTATCACTCATAAATGTTAATAGAAGCCAACAAAATAATTTATGGTCATAGTGGAATTTGAATGTCATGTACTACACTTACACCATCAAAATAAAGAATAATAAAATTTAACATCCTAAATTGGTGTATGTTTTATTATTTTACTTGATGTGAATGTTGGTTATAATATTTAGAATACAAGTAAATGATAATCATTTGGAAATCTAATATAACTAATGTGTCTAAATATGTTTTAGTTATTCATTAATATAACCATATTTGATGTTTTGACTTTAAGATAAAATTAAGATTTTGATAGTATATAGCTTCTCTGTATGTATAGACCACGTCCTATTTTACATAATAACCAAAATGTTCACACTTTATAACACTTCACTTAATTTTCAGATGGATTCGGCCTAATTTATTTTTGGGACATTATATAACATAATGTTTAATAAGTGGCTACATTTGATCATGACTGTTTAAACTAATTTCAAGTGAGGTTGCTGAAATAAATACACAATGAAAATACATTTTATTTTTTGAATTATATAACAATACTAAATTATGAATTGGTATCCAACTTCTAAGATCTTTTAGATTTCCTTTGAAAAATATAACTCATATATTTGAATAACTTTTCTTATTGTTATAAACATGTGTAAATATCCCAAACAATGACTTATTTACTTTCATGATGTCATTTATCATGACATTTGTTTGAATCTCCCCGATCATGAGTTTTTTATGTGTAGAACATATTAGTTATTAGTGTGAAAACATATATTTTGATACCATCATAGTAGTTAAAGTTTAAAAATCAAGAATTGAATAATTATTTTATAATTTTTTACTTTTATATATAATTTATAATTTTGCTTTATTTAAATAAAATTTATTTGTTTAAAGGGGGTCCCGCAACACTTGTTATTGATATTATGATATTGTTATCCGATGTGGTGTTGCATTATGGGGCGCGGTATCAGTTGGATATTCGTAAAAATGTGATTATGTATGTTCTAATTTGATTTCTATTTATTTGATATTTTATCTCACTCTTTCTGTTACTTGTGACAACGCTTTAGTGGTTAACCAGGAAGATATGTGACAAAGTGGATAATGCTTGATGTGGATAAATTATGAAGGCTTTTGAGGCTGATGCTTGCTTGCACTACTATGACTGTATTATGTGTATGCTATGCTTTGGTATTTTACATCTTTATATTTTATAAATCGAGGTGCCTGTTGTAAAATATAATATGTATGGAACTCTGATGTTATGTATAATAATAAAAAGTTAATTATGTAAAGATTGCGTACTCTGATATTGTATTAGTAACCTCTGGAATCAGGTTGTGAATCTCTTGATAATTACCAGGAGAAAAATAAGTTATCTATGAGATTTTATATGGTGACGGTAATTATCTTGGGATTTGCAAGTTGACTCCAGGGCGTTACATATAACATATTAGTTATTAGTGTGGAAACATATATTTTGATACCATCATAGTAGTTAAAGTTAAAAATCTAGATTTGAATAATTATTTTATAATTTTTACTTTAATATATAACTTCTAATTTTACTTTATTTAAATAAAATTTAATTTTTTAAAATCAAATAAAGATAAATTTAATAAATTTTCACTTCTTAAATTATTTTCATTCATTAAATATATGTTATATTTAGTGTCTTATGCTATGATTAAGACATCAATAAAAATGTAATATTCATCAAAAAGATATAAAAAAATTGTTAAAATTGAAAATCTTATAATTTTCATATATTTGTGAAGACAAAATTATGATGGAAGCAAAGAAACATTTGATATAGAGACGTTGTCTTTTTTCAAATAAATAAGTAATACTAACACTTGTGTATAATCAAAAGGTTTAAAATATCCAAACAAACTAAGAAAATTATATGAAAATAAAATATATGATAAATAACTTGACAGAAACAACTATTAGCTTAAGGAATTCACATTCTAATTGTGATTTGACGTAAAAGAACAAAATTGACATTTTACGATTCTATTCATAAACATAAAATTATTGGCTATAAGCAATTTAACATTATAGAACTAAAATTAAAATGAATTAATAAATAAAACTAGCATCTTTTCCAGCATCATCTTTATCTGGATCACAAACTTGTTTTTTTTACTGCAAGATGAGAGTGCAACGACATGAAACACTTTTTAAGGATACAAAACCTGTTGAAAATGCTTGTGCTAGGAGTGCTTTAACTTAAAGAAATCTTGTAAGTGTGTGCATCAAAGGTGATTAAGTATAAATTCTAAAAGTAATAAAGTTAATGAACCAACTTGTGTTTCTTGTAAAAAAAATTTTGAGACAATAATTCCTTAGAAAAGGATTACTTGGCAAATAATAAAATATTTATTGAGTAAAAAAAATTACAAAAATTAGTGAAAGGATTAGATTTCAATAGAAGTCATCGATATGAATTATGTACACTTTAATTTGATTAAGATAAGTATAAAGAACCATCTAATAGTATTTCATTTGTTATTATTATTAAACCAATACTAAAATGTTATACCATATTACATATGAAGATTATGGGGTGGCTTTAAATATTAGAGTTAAATGTGTCACTCATAGATGTTGTTAGAAGCCAACAAAAGAATTTGTCATCATGGTGGACCTTAAATGCCATGTACTACACTTACACCATCAAAATAAAGAATAGTAAAATTTAATAACCTAAATTGGTGTAGGTTTTATTATTTTACTTGATGTTAATGTTTGTTTTAATGTTTAGAATACAAGTAAATGATAATCATTTAATAATATGTATCCATTGTGCATCAATCTATATTTATATAAAGTGTGAAATTTTTTTATTATAACAAATAACACATGACATATTTAAAAGGCCTATACGTACAGAGAAGACATATACTATCAAAATCTTAATTTTATCTTAAAGTAAAAATGTCAAATATAGTTATATTAATGAATAACTAAAACATATTTAGACACATTAGTTATATTAGATTTCTAAAAAGTCATAATATCTTTAGTCTTCTATCCAATAATAGGAGTCAAAAAATGTATGATGATGGTAGCAAACATTAGTCATAGTCATGGGTTGAGGAAAACTCACATAACTGATTTTAAAATATAAATAACACTTCATGTTAATTTCAAGATAGAATCAGGCTAATTTAATTTGGGGACATTGAATAATAAGTGGCCACATTTTATCATGACTAATTAAACTAATTTCAAGTGAGGTTGCTCAAATAAATACATAATATATGTTTGGTATCCTTTGAGCTATTTAATGTTGCTATGGGTCCGTATGCATGGCTTAATGCAGACTAAATTTTGAACCCTAAAAAATTAAGAGAAAATATGACGTCACATAAAGTAAATCTAAAGGTTGAGAATCACGAACTTATCAACTTTATACATATAAAGATGAATTAGAAAGAGAAAATGTACAATAAAAATACTTTTTATTTTTTGAATTATATAACAATACCAAATTATGAATTGTCATCCAACTTTTAAGATCTTTTAGATTTCTTTTGAAAAATATTACTCATAAATTTGAATCAACCTTCCTTATTGTTATAAACATGTATAAATATCTCAAATAATGGCTTATTTATTTTGATGATGTCAATTATCATGACATTTGTTTGAATCTCACTAATCATGACTCTCAATTAATACATCTGACATAATAGTTTTTATAGTGGTAACATAAATTTTGATTCCAAGAGTGTAGTTAAATTTTAAAAATGTATAATTAAATAATTTTGATAATAGTTTTTTACTTATATATGTATGGATTTAATTCTTTTCCTTTTTTCAAATAAAATTTATCTTTTAAAAAATCAAATATAGATAAATTTAACCTTGAATTGTTTTTATTCATTAAATATATCTTATATCTATTGTTGTACGCTACAACAGAGACACCAACAAATGTGTGATATTCATCAGAAAGATATATAAAAAATTATGAAATTTTAAAATCATATAGTATTCATAAATTTTTGAAGATATAATCATGATAATAGAACATTTGATATATACATATAAGTTAGACGCACCAAATTTTTCAAATAAATAAATAGTATTAGCGTTTTTGTTTAATCATATCGTTTGAAATAGAAAATCAAACTAAACAAATTATATGACAGTAAAGATATGATAAACACTCATAGACTTCAAGAATTCACATTTTCAGTGAGACCTGTGACCTAAAAAGTCAAAATTGACATTCTACGAACTCATTTATTAACATATATAAAATCTCCGTCTAGAGAAAAAATGTTAGAAATATAGAAATGAAATTAAAATGATAAAAAGAAATAAAATTAACATACTTTATTGCGTCTTCACTATGTCATCTTCATATGTAACATAAACTTGTTTCTTTTTCATAAGATAAGAGTGTAATAACCTCGAGCACTTCTAGAAGATATATAACATATTGAAAATGCTTGTGATAGGAATATTTTGATTAAAGGAGATCTTGTATATGCCTTCACAAAAGACAATCCAAGTGTAAGTTTTGAAAATAATGAAGTTAGTGAACCAATTTGTGTTTATTGTCAAAAGAAAAAGTTGAGAACATAATCCCTTAAGATAGGATTATATAATGAAATGATAAAATAAGAGAAAATAATTCAAAAATTCATGAAGGAAGAATGTTTCTAATAAAGTCATCATCATTGTTTACTCTTTGATTTTATTAGTTTTTTCTTATTTTTAAACAAATACCCAACGCTTATATCAAAGAACATACGAAGATTATAAGGGTGGTCTTACATATATGACTTAGATAGCACACTCGTCGAGGTTGTTATAAACCAGTAAAAGAATTTGTTATAGTGATCAACAACAGATACCATGTAATTCACTTATAGCAAAAAAAGATCATATGAGAATGGTACAATTTTATTTAATAACCTCAAACATTGATATATGTTTTATTATTTTGTATTATGGTAACATGTTTTAGAATATTTAAAATTTAAATCAATGATAATTATTATATATATTAATAAGTATTATATATATTAAAGATATTTAATATTACATAATAACATTTAACATACTTATGACTTGAGCATGATACTTAGTTATTATAAATGTTTTCAAATCTTATACATTTTTATTTGTTGGCTATTTATTAACATACAAATCAAACATCACATATATATTAAAATCAACCTTTTGTTACTCTCATAAACATGTGTAAATATCACAAACAATGACTTATCACAAACATATGTAATAACCTATATCCTATATGAAGATATGAGAAGGTGAACAATTAAGTCAAGAGTGAACCTTGGATGATCAATCTCATGACCATCAACAAGGAGCAGCGGAAGTGTACAATTACATTAAGAAAATGAAGGGGAGTGGTAGAAGGTCAAAGGATGGTCCATTAAATTGTTAAAATGTATTAATTATGTGTATAGGTCATTGTACAATCATATCATAGTCAAATAATACCAATTGTACCCTAAAACAGAGGAAAAGGTGTGAAAATAGGGTCATTAATCGATTCAAGCACCCCATGAATCAATTCAAATGATTCTGGAGTCCAAAATAGTGAAAACAGGACCCCTTGAATCAATTCAAGCCCGTATGAATCGATTCAAACGTTCCTGGAACCAAAAACAGTGAAAACCCTTGAATCCTTTCAAACTCATATGAATCGATTCAAAGGTCTCTGACTCTCCAAATAGTAAAAACAACACCTCTTGAATCGATTCAGAGATCCTCGAATCAATTCAAGACAGCACAGTTGCTGTTTTTATGCAGAAAAAACATGATTTTTGGACTTCTAACCCCCCTTTGTGATGTGTGGCCACCAGCCTTGCTAAAAAATCCTCAAAAATAAGAAACTTATGCAAATAAATGTGTTTAGTCTATTCCTGAGCCTTTTTGAGTAACTTAAGGGTCTATTCTCAATGGAATTGACCTGTTTCAGTTTCTATAAGTTACAAATCATGTATTTAAGCTATTGGAACCACCACACACTATCCAAAACTCATAAAACTCATTTTGACCCTATTGGTTCCTTAATTATGCATGAACTTCATATGCAATCTTTACAAATTAGTCAATCAATCAAACATCATGTAGACTAATACCATCAATTGGCCAAGAAACTTCATAATTAATATTCATTCATCAATATGGTAAGCTAGATAAACATGTCCTTATCAACATCAGCCAATATTAAGGTCACTTCCCAAAAATTAGCCTTTCAAAATATATAAGGTCCAATTTTCACAAGTGACCCCCCAAAAGAATACATGCTAACTTTCATGAAATAAAATGAGCATATATGCATTATGATGATACCAATACATATATGCATAACATGTATTTCTCAAGAAGCATCATAAACTTCTTTCACACATCATCTCATTCCATTCAACATAATACATGTCCAAATCATTATATTCACAATTCACACATCAAAATCATGGCATTTTTAATAAAGGTCATCACACATTCAATGTTAGTACCACAACTTCCTTCCCCTTTATTTAACAATCATCCATCGCCACCACGGGCTACCAACTAGGCATATCTCCGGCTATATGCAAATGCTCTTATGGCTAATGCATATGCAAAAGGAATCAATAACAATTGCGGATCCGACTGTGGGAAACAATATCATATCAAATGTGGGTCAAGCATAGGTGTGCTACTATGCCCCTACTGTGGTAGTAAAAGTCTACACTTATATTTCAAATCATGCATGCTTAACATCATATTTTATAGGTACCAAACCGCTATCACCCATTTGTAGCACAAGTCACCCCGTGACTTGTGGATTCAATAACATGGCCTTACTTACCATCAGTGCTACGGGCCTCTTCCGAACACACATCGAGAAAGCCATGCCCCAATGGACATCGAGGTAACTTGCTCATCACAGAGTCGCCCGCCCACTGGGCCTGCCACATAGGGTGCCTCGCCACCAATCTAAGGGCAGCTTCGTGATTCCAAGAATCACTAGGGAACAACAATAAATTACTCGTGCACTGGGTCGCCCTCCCACTGGGCCTACCTATTAGAACCCCTAACATTCCATATAAGTAGCAAATGATATGCCATGGATGCAAATGCAATGCAGATCAAATGCATTCTCACACTATGCATCCTAAATGCCACTCTACCATCAATAATTTATCCTCAACACTTTAGTGGAACTCTAGGTTCTCATCATTCTCAACCATCACCAATATTCATTAGGTTTCATACACACACTAGATAGTGGCAATCACAAATCATTAATTCATATATCATGGGATGTTCAACAACAATGTAATCAATACAATCATGGTTCCAAACCATCACAACAATTCTCATTAATTATGAATCAATTCAACATCATATTCATCATCCTACAAACATAAGCCACATAACACCATTCACTCTAAATGCATATTCAATCAAGTAGTCATCAATTCATTCATGTGAGTATGTCCACCAGAGGAGATTAAGTATAACTTTTGAAAGTAATAAAGTTAATGAACCAACTTGTCTTTATTGTAAGAAAAAATGTTTAGACAATAATTCCTTAGAATATGATTACTTGGCAAATAATAAAATATTTATTGAGTAAAAAATATTTAGAAACATCAGTGAAAGGATTATAATTCGATAAAAGTCATCGTTATTAATTATGTACACTTTAATTTGATTAAGATATATATAAAGAACCATCTAAGAGTATTTAATGTGTTGTTATTATTAAACTAATACAAAAATGTTATACCAAATTACATATGAAGATTATGGGGTGGCTTTAAATATCAGAGTTAAATGTGTCACTCATAGATGTTGTTAGAAGCTAACAAAAGAATTTGTCATCATGGTGGACTTTAAGTGTCATGTGCTACAGTTACACCATCAAAAAAAAGAACAGTAAAATTTAACAACCTAAATTGATGTATATTTTATTATTTTACTTGATTTTAATGTTTGATATAATGTTTAGAATACAAGTAAATGATAATCATTTGATAATATAAATCCATTGTGCATCTATATATATATAAAGTGTGAAAATTTTTGTTATTACAAAAAATAAGACATGACATATTTAAGAGGCCTATACGTACAGAGAAGACATATACTATCAAAATCTTAATTTTATCTTAAAGTAAAAACGTTAAATATGGTTATATTAATGAATAACTAAAACATATTTAGACACATTAGTTATATTAGATTTCTAAAAAGTCACAATATCTTTAGTCTTCTATCTAATAATAGGAGTCAAAAAATGTATGATGATGACAGCAAATATTGGTCATAGTCACGAGTTGAGGAAAACTTACATAACTAATTTTAAAATATAGATAACACTTCACGTTAATTTTTAGATAGATTTGGGCTAATTTAATTTGGGGACATTGAGTAACATAATATTTACTAAGTGGCCATATTTTATCATGACCGATTAAACTTATTTCAAGTAAGGTTGCTCAAATAAATACATAATATATGTTTGGTATCCTTTGAGTTATTTAATGTTGCTATAGGTCCGTATACATGGCTTAATGCAGACAAACTTTTGCACCCTAAAAAATAAAGAGAAAACATGGTGTCACATAAAGTAAATCTAAAGGCTGGGAATCACAAACTTATCATCTTTATACATATAAAGATGGATTAGAAAGAGAAAATATACAATGAAAATACTTTTTACTTTTGAATTATATAGCAATACCAAATTATGAATTGATATCCAACTTCTAAGATCTTTTATATTTCTTTTGAAAAATATAACTCATATAATTGAATCAACCTTTCTTAATGTTATAAACATGTGTAAATATCCAAAACAATGGCTTATTTAAATTCATGATGTCATTTATCATGACATTTGTTTAAATGTCACCAATCATGACTTTTTTATGTGTAGAACATATTAGTTATTAGTGTGGAAACATATATTTTGAAACCATCATAGTAGTTTAAGTTTAAAAATCTTGAATTGAATAATTATTTTATAATTTTTTTACTTTTATATATAATTTCTCATTTGGCTTCATTTAAATAAAAAATATTTTTTTAAAATCAAATGAAGATAAATTTAATAAATCGTCACTTCTTAAATTATTTTTATTCATTAAACATATGTTAGATTTAGTGTTCTATGCTATGATTGAGACATCAATAAAAATGTAATATTCATCAAAAAGATATATAAAAATTATTAAAATTAAAAATCTTATAATATACATCTATTTATGAAGACAAAATAATGATGGAAGAAAAGGTACATTTGATATAGAGATGTTATCTTTTTCGAATAAATAAGTAATATTAATACGTGTGTATAATCATAAGGTTTAAAATATATAAACAAACCATGAAAATTATATGTCAATAAAATGTATGATGAATAACTTGATAGAAACAACTATCAACTTAAGGAATTCACATTCTAATTGTGATTTGACATAAAAGATTGAAATTGACATTATATGAGTCCATTCATAAACATAAAATCCTTGGGTATAAAAAATTTAACATTATAAACTAAAATTAAAATGAATAAAAAAAGAAAACTGGCATCTTTTCCAGCATCATCTTCATCTAGATCACAAACTTGTTTTTTTTTTTATTGCAAGATGGGTATGCAATGACCCAAAGCACTTTTTGAGGATACAAAACTAGTTGAAAATGCTTGTTCTAGGAGTGATTTAATTTAAAAAGATCTTGTGAGTGTGTCCACCAAAGGTGATTAGGTATAAATTCTAAAAGTAATAAAGTTAATGATCCAACTTGTGTTTATTATAAAAAAAGTGTTGAGATAATAATTCCTTAGAATAGGATTACTTGGCAAATACTAAAATATTTATTGAGTAAAAAATAATTACAAAAATCAGTGAAAGGATTAGATTTCAATAAAAGTCATCATTATTAATTATGTACACTTTAATTTGATTAAGATATATATAAAGAACCATCTAATAGTATTTAATTTGTTATTATTGTTATTAAACAATACTAAAGTTTTATACCAAATTACATATGAATATTATGGGGAGGCTTTAAATATCAGAGTTAAATATGTCACTTATAGATGTTGTTAAAAGCCAACAAAAGAATTTATCGTCATGGTGGACTTTAAATGCCATGTACTACACTTACACCATCAAAATAAAGAATAGTAAAATTTAACATCCTAAATTGGTGTATGTTTTATTATTTTACTTGATGTTAATGTTTGTTATAATGTTTAGAATATAAGTAAATGATAATCATTTGATAATATATATATATATAGTGTGAAAATTTTGGTTATTATAAAAAATGAGACATGATATATTTACGAGCTGTATACATACAAAGAAGACATATACTATCAAAATCTTAATTTTATCTTAAAGTAAAAACATCAAATATGGTTATATTAATGAATAAGTAAAACATATTTAGACATATTAGTTATATTAGATTTCTAAAAGGTCACAATATCTATAGTCTTCTATTTTATAATAGGAGTCAAAAATGTATATTGATGACAGCAAACATTATTCATAGTCATTGGTTAAGGAAAACACATATAACTAATTTTAAAATTGAATTAACACTTCACTTTATTTTTCAGATGGATTCGGCCTAATTTAATTTTGGGACATTGTATAACATAATATTTAATAAGTGGCAACATTTAATGATGACTTATTAAACTAATTTCAAGTGAGTTGGCTACAATAAATACACAATATATGTTTGGGATCCCTTGAGTTATTTAATGTTGCTACGGGTCAGTATGCATGGCATAATGCAAACTAAATTTTGAACCCTAAAAAATTCAGAAAAATATAGTGTTACATAAATTAAATCTAAAGGTTGATAATCACAAACTTATCAACTTTATACATATAAAGATGAATTAGAAAGAGAAAATGTACAATGAAAATACTTTTTATTTTTTGAATTATATAACAATACTAAATTATGAATTGACATCCAACTTCTAAGATCTTTTTGATTTCTTTTGAAAAATATACCTTAACCACAATAATTTTCTAAACATTCTAGATCCAACAAATATTTAATTTACCCTTGTGGGTCCCACATCGTCTATTAAATCACCCTATTCTGATAAATTTTAGTTTACCGATAATTCATCTCTAATGTCAAATTAAATCTCCCATAAGTATTTGACCATAAATAATTAATTATCATTATCCAATAAATTTATTTTCTTTAAAATCCGGGATGTTACAGCAACATTTCATCATGACTGATTAAACCAATTTCAAGTGAGTTTGCTAAAATAAATACACAATATATGTTTGGGATCGCTTAAGTTATTTAATGATGCCATGGGTCTGCATCCATGGCTTAATACAAACTAAATTTTGAACCCTAAAAAATTAATAGAAAATATGGCATCACATAGAGTAAATCTAAAGATTAAGAATCACAAACTTATGAACTTTATACATATAAAGATAAATTAGAAAGAGAAAATGTACAATGAAAATACTTTTTATTTTTTCAATTGTATAACAATACCAAATTATGAATTGACATCCAACTTCTAAGATGTGTTTGATTTCTTTTGAAAAATATCAGTCATATATTTGAATCAACCTTTCTTATTGTTATAAACATGTGTAAATATCTCAAACAATGGCTTATTTACTTTCATAATGTCATTTATCATGACATTTTTTTGAATCTCACTAATCATGAATTTATAGTGGTAACATAAATTTTCATAATCTCACTAATCATTTGTTTGAATATATATGACATATTAGTTTTTAAAGTGGTAACATAAATTTTGATTCCAAGAGTGCAGTTAAATTTTAAAAATGTATAATTAAATAATTTTGATAATAATTTTTTTCTTATATATGTATGCTTTTAATTTTTTCCTCTTTTTAAAATAAAGTTTATCTTTTTAAAAATCAAATAAAGATAAATTTAACGTTGAATTGTTTTTATTCATTAAATATATCGTATATCTACTGTTGTATGCTACAAAAGAGATGCCAACAAAGGTTTGATACTCATCATAAAGATATATAAAAAATTATGAAATTTTAAAATCATATAGTGATTATAAATTTTTGAAGATGCAATCATGATGATAGAACATTTGATGTTTACCTATAAGTTAGACAACTAAATTTTTGAAATAAATAAATAGTATTAGCATTTGTGTATAATCATATCATTTGAAATAGAAAATCAAACTAAATAAATTATATGACAGTAAAGGTATGATAAACACTCATAGACTTCAAGAATTCACATTTTAAGTGTGACCTATGACCTGTGAACTAAAAAGCCAAAATTGACATTCTATGAACTCATTTAATAACATATATAAAATCCCCGTCTAGAGAAAAAAAGTTATCAATATAGAAATGAAATTAAAATAATAAAAATAAATAAAATTAACATACTTTATTACGTCTTCACTATGTCACCTTCATATGAAACATAAACTTGTTTCTTTTTCATAAGATGGGAGTGTAACAACCTTGAACACTTCCAGAAGATATATATCATATTTAAAATGCTTGTGATAGGAATATTTTGATTGAAGGAGATCTTGTATATGTCTTCACAAAAGATAATCCAAGTGTAAATTTTGAAAATAATGAAGTTAGTAAACCAACTTGTGTTTATTGTAAAAAGAAAAAGTTGAGAACACAATCCCTTTAGATAGGATGATATAGTGAAATGATAAAATAAGAGAAAATAATTCAAAAATTACTGAAGGAAGAACGTTTCTAATAAAGTCATCATCATTGTTTACACTTTGATTTTATTAAGTTATGTATAAAGAACCACCTAATAATGCTCAACTAGATATTATTAAATCAAAATTATCATCATTATGTATGTTTTAATTTAATTAGGATATATATGAAGAAGTATCTAATAATGGTTAGTTTTTTCTTATTTTTAAACAAATACTCAGCGCTTATATCAAAGATTATAAGGGTGGTTTTACATATGTGACTTAGATATCACACTCGTTGAGGTCGTTATAAACCAGTAAACGAATTTGTTATCGTGATCAACAACGGATACCATGTAATTCACTTATAACAAAAAAAAGATCATATGAGAATGGTACAATTTTATTTAATAACTTCAAACATTGATATATGTTTTATTATTTTGCATTATGGTAACATGTTTTAGAATATTGAAAATTTAAATCAATGATAATTATTATATATTAATAAGTATTATATATATTAAAGATATTTAATATTACATAATAATAGTTAACATACTTATGACCTGAGAGTGATACTTAGTTATTATAAATGTTTTTAAATCTTATACATTTATACAAACAACGACTTACTTATTTTTATGATGTCATTTATCATGACATTTGTTTGAATCTCATCAATTATGACTTTTTTATATGTAGAACATATTAGTTATTAGTGTGGAAACATATATTTTGGTACCATCATAGTAGTGAAAGTTTAAAAATCTAGAATTGAATAATTACTTTATAATTTTTTACTTTTATATATAATTTTTAATTTTGCTTCATTTAAGTAAAATTTATTTTTTTTAAAATCAAATGAAGATAAATTTAATAAATCATCACTTCTCAAATTATTTTTATTATTTAAGTATATGCTATATTTAGTGTTCAATGCTATAATTCAGACATCAATAAAAATGTAATAGTCATCAAAAAGATATATAAAAATTATTAAAATTAAAAATCTTATTATATTCATATATTTTTAAAGACAAAATTATGATGACAGAAGAGAAACATTTGATATAGAGACGTTGCCTTTTTTCAAATAAATAAGTAATACTAATACTTGTGTATAATCATAAGGTTTAAAATATATAAAAAAAACTAAGAAAATTATATGACAATAAAAAATATGATAAACAACTTAATAGAAACAACTATGAACTTAAGGAACTCATATTCAAATTGTGATTTGACCTAAAAGATCAAAATTGGTATTTTATGAATCCATTCATGAACATAAAATCCTTATCTATAAAAAATTTAACATTATAAAAGTAAAATTAAAATGAATAAAAAAATAAAACTAGCATCTTTTCCATCATCATCTTCATCTCGATCACAAACTTGTGTTTTTTTGTTACCACAAGATGGGAGTGCAACGACCAGAAGCATTTTTTGAGGATACAAAGCCTATTGAAAATGCTTATGCTAAGAGTGCTTTAATTTAAAGAGATCCATTGAATGTGTCTACCAAAGGTGATTAAGTATAAATTCTAAAAGTAATAAATTAAATGAACCAACTTGTGTTTATTGTAAAAAAAAAAGTGTTGAGACAATAATCCTTTAGAATAGGATTACTTGGCAAATAATAAGATATTTAATGAGTAAAAAATAATTTTAAAAATCAATGAAAGGACTAAATTTCAATAAAATTCATCCTTATTAGTTATGTACACTTTAATTTGATTAAGATATATATAAAGAACCATCTAATAGTATTTAATTTGTTATTATTATTATTATTAAACCAATACTAAAATGTTATACCAAATTACATATAACGATTATGGAGTGGCTTTAAATATCAGAGTTAAATGTATCACTCATAGATGTTATTAGAAGCCAACAAAATAATTTATGGTCATAGTGGAATTTGAATGTCATGTACTACACTTACACCATCAAAATAAAGAATAATAAAATTTAACATCCTAAATTGGTGTATGTTTTATTATTTTACTTGATGTGAATGTTGGTTATAATATTTAGAATACAAGTAAATGATAATCATTTGGAAATCTAATATAACTAATGTGTCTAAATATGTTTTAGTTATTCATTAATATAACCATATTTGATGTTTTGACTTTAAGATAAAATTAAGATTTTGATAGTATATAGCTTCTCTGTATGTATAGACCTCTTAAATATGTCACGTCCTATTTTACATAATAACCAAAATGTTCACACTTTATAACACTTCACTTTAATTTTCAGATGGATTCGGCCTAATTTATTTTTGGGACATTATATAACATAATGTTTAATAAGTGGCTACATTTGATCATGACTGTTTAAACTAATTTCAAGTGAGGTTGCTGAAATAAATACACAATGAAAATACATTTTATTTTTTGAATTATATAACAATACTAAATTATGAATTGGTATCCAACTTCTAAGATCTTTTAGATTTCCTTTGAAAAATATAACTCATATATTTGAACAACTTTTCTTATTGTTATAAACATGTGTAAATATCCCAAACAATGACTTATTTACTTTCATGATGTCATTTATCATGACATTTGTTTGAATCTCCCCGATCATGAGTTTTTTATGTGTAGAACATATTAGTTATTAGTGTGAAAACATATATTTTGATACCATCATAGTAGTTAAAGTTTAAAAATCAAGAATTGAATAATTATTTTATAATTTTTTACTTTTATATATAATTTATAATTTTGCTTTATTTAAATAAAATTTATTTGTTTAAGGGGGGTCCCGCAACACTTGTTATTGATATTATGATATTGTTATCCGATGTGGTGTTGCATTATGGGGCGCGGTATCAGTTGGATATTCGTAAAAATATGATTATGTATGTTCTAATTTGATTTCTATTTATTTGATATTTTATCTCACTCTTTCTGTTACTTGTGACAACGCTTTAGTGTTAACCAGGAAGATATGTGACAAAGTGGATAATGCTTGATGTGGATAAATTATGAAGGCTTTTGAGGCTGATGCTTGCTTGCACTACTATGACTGTATTATGTGTATGCTATGCTTTGGTATTTTACATCTTTATATTTTATAAATCGAGGTGCCTGTTGTAAAATATAATATGTATGGAACTCTGATGTTATGTATAATAATAAGAAGTTAATTATGTAAGGATTGCGTACTCTGATATTGTATTAGTAACCTCTGGAATCAGGTTGTGAATCTCTTGATAATTACCAGGAGAAAAATAAGTTATCCATGAGATTTTATATGGTGACGGTAATTATCTTGGGATTTGCAAGTTGACTCCAGGGCGTTACATATAACATATTAGTTATTAGTGTGGAAACATATATTTTGATACCATCATAGTAGTTAAAGTTAAAAATCTAGATTTGAATAATTATTTTATAATTTTTACTTTAATATATAACTTCTAATTTTACTTTATTTAAATAAAATTTAATTTTTTAAAATCAAATAAAGATAAATTTTATAAATTTTCACTTCTTAAATTATTTTCATTCATTAAATATATGTTATATTTAGTGTCTTATGCTATGATTAAGACATCAATAAAAATGTAATATTCATCAAAAAGATATAAAAAAATTGTTAAAATTGAAAATCTTATAATTTTCATATATTTGTGAAGACAAAATTATGATGGAAGCAAAGAGACATTTGATATAGAGACGTTGTCTTTCTTCAAATAAATAAGTAATACTAACACTTGTGTATAATCAAAAGGTTTAAAATATCCAAACAAACTAAGAAAATTATATGAAAATAAAATATATGATAAATAACTTGACAGAAACAACTATTAGCTTAAGGAATTCACATTCTAATTGTGATTTGACGTAAAAGAACAAAATTGACATTTTACGATTCTATTCATAAACATAAAATTATTGGCTATAAGCAATTTGTTTATTGGCTATAAGCAATTTAACATTATAGAACTAAAATTAAAATGAATAAATAAATAAAACTAGCATCTTTTCCAGCATCATCTTTATCTGGATCACAAACTTGTTTTTTTTACTGCAAGATGAGAGTGCAACGACATGAAACACTTTTTAAGGATACAAAACCTGTTGAAAATGCTTGTGCTAGGAGTGCTTTAACTTAAAGAAATCTTGTAAGTGTGTGCATCAAAGGTGATTAAGTATAAATTCTAAAAGTAATAAAGTTAATGAACCAACTTGTGTTTCTTGTAAAAAAAATTTTGAGACAATAATTCCTTAGAAAAGGATTACTTGGCAAATAATAAAATATTTATTGAGTAAAAAAAATTACAAAAATTAGTGAAAGGATTAGATTTCAATAGAAGTCATCGATATGAATTATGTACACTTTAATTTGATTAAGATAAGTATAAAGAACCATCTAATAGTATTTCATTTGTTATTATTATTAAACCAATACTAAAATGTTATACCATATTACATATGAAGATTATGGGGTGGCTTTAAATATTAGAGTTAAATGTGTCACTCATAGATGTTGTTAGAAGCCAACAAAAGAATTTGTCATCATGGTGGACCTTAAATGCCATGTACTACACTTACACCATCAACATAAAGAATAGTAAAATTTAATAACCTAAATTGGTGTAGGTTTTATTATTTTACTTGATGTTAATGTTTGTTTTAATGTTTAGAATACAAGTAAATGATAATCATTTAATAATATGTATCCATTGTGCATCAATCTATATTTATATAAAGTGTGAAATTTTTTTATTATAACAAATAACACATGACATATTTAAGAGGCCTATACGTACAGAGAAGACATATACTATCAAAATCTTAATTTTATCTTAAAGTAAAAATGTCAAATATAGTTATATTAATGAATAACTAAAACATATTTAGACACATTAGTTATATTAGATTTCTAAAAAGTCATAATATCTTTAGTCTTCTATCCAATAATAGGAGTCAAAAAATGTATGATGATGGTAGCAAACATTAGTCATAGTCATGGGTTGAGGAAAACTCACATAACTGATTTTAAAATATAAATAACACTTCATGTTAATTTCAAGATAGAATCGGGCTAATTTAATTTGGGGACATTGAATAATAAGTGGCCACATTTTATCATGACTAATTAAACTAATTTCAAGTGAGGTTGCTCAAATAAATACATAATATATGTTTGGTATCCTTTGAGCTATTTAATGTTGCTATGGGTCCGTATGCATGGCTTAATGCAGACTAAATTTTGAACCCTAAAAAATTAAGAGAAAATATGACGTCACATAAAGTAAATCTAAAGGTTGAGAATCACGAACTTATCAACTTTATACATATAAAGATGAATTAGAAAGAGAAAATGTACAATAAAAATACTTTTTATTTTTTGAATTATATAACAATACCAAATTATGAATTGTCATCCAACTTTTAAGATCTTTTAGATTTCTTTTGAAAAATATTACTCATAAATTTGAATCAACCTTCCTTATTGTTATAAACATGTATAAATATCTCAAACAATGGCTTATTTATTTTGATGATGTCAATTATCATGACATTTGTTTGAATCTCACTAATCATGACTCTCAATTAATACATCTGACATAATAGTTTTTATAGTGGTAACATAAATTTTGATTCCAAGAGTGTAGTTAAATTTTAAAAATGTATAATTAAATAATTTTGATAATAGTTTTTTACTTATATATGTATGGATTTAATTCTTTTCCTTTTTTCAAATAAAATTTATCTTTTAAAAAATCAAATATAGATAAATTTAACCTTGAATTATTTTTATTCATTAAATATATCTTATATCTATTGTTGTACGCTACAACAGAGACACCAACAAATGTGTGATATTCATCAGAAAGATATATAAAAAATTATGAAATTTTAAAATCATATAGTATTCATAAATTTTTGAAGATATAATCATGATAATAGAACATTTGATATATACATATAAGTTAGACGCACTAAATTTTTCAAATAAATAAATAGTATTAGCGTTTTTGTTTAATCATATCGTTTGAAATAGAAAATCAAACTAAACAAATTATATGACAGTAAAGATATGATAAACACTCATAGACTTCAAGAATTCACATTTTCAGTGAGACCTGTGACCTAAAAAGTCAAAATTGACATTCTACGAACTCATTTATTAACATATATAAAATCTCCGTCTAGAGAAAAAATGTTAGAAATATAGAAATGAAATTAAAATGATAAAAATAAATAAAATTAACATACTTTATTGCGTCTTCACTATGTCATCTTCATATGTAACATAAACTTGTTTCTTTTTCATAAGATAAGAGTGTAATAACCTCGAGCACTTCTAGAAGATATATAACATATTGAAAATGCTTGTGATAGGAATATTTTGATTAAAGGAGATCTTGTATATGCCTTCACAAAAGACAATCCAAGTGTAAGTTTTGAAAATAATGAAGTTAGTGAACCAATTTGTGTTTATTGTCAAAAGAAAAAGTTGAGAACATAATCCCTTAAGATAGGATTATATAATGAAATGATAAAATAAGAGAAAATAATTCAAAAATTCATGAAGGAAGAATGTTTCTAATAAAGTCATCATCATTGTTTACTCTTTGATTTTATTAGTTTTTTCTTATTTTTAAATAAATACCCAACGCTTATATCAAAGAACATACGAAGATTATAAGGGTGGTCTTACATATATGACTTAGATAGCACACTCGTCGAGGTTGTTATAAACCAGTAAAAGAATTTGTTATAGTGATCAACAACAGATACCATGTAATTCACTTATAGCAAAAAAAGATCATATGAGAATGGTACAATTTTATTTAATAACCTCAAACATTGATATATGTTTTATTATTTTGTATTATGGTAACATGTTTTAGAATATTTAAAATTTAAATCAATGATAATTATTATATATATTAATAAGTATTATATATATTAAAGATATTTAATATTACATAATAACATTTAACATACTTATGACTTGAGCATGATACTTAGTTATTATAAATGTTTTCAAATCTTATACATTTTTATTTGTTGGCTATTTATTAACATACAAATCAAACATCACATATATATTAAAATCAACCTTTTGTTACTCTCATGAACATGTGTAAATATAACAAACAATGACTTATCACAAACATATGTAATAACCTATATCCTATATGAAGATATGAGAAGGTGAACAATTAAGTCAAGAGTGAACCTTGGATGATCAATCTCATGACCATCAACAAGGAGCAGCGGAAGTGTACAATTACATTAAGAAAATGAAGGGGAGTGGTAGAAGGTCAAAGGATGGTCCATTAAATTGTTAAAATGTATTAATTATGTGTATAGGTCATTGTACAATCATATCATAGTCAAATAATACCAATTGTACCCCAAAACAGAGGAAAAGGTGTGAAAATAGGGTCATTAATCGATTCAAGCACCCCATGAATCAATTCAAATGGTTCTGGAGTCCAAAATAGTGAAAACAGGACCCCTTGAATCAATTCAAGCCCGTATGAATCGATTCAAACGTTCCTGGAACCAAAAACAGTGAAAACCCTTGAATCCTTTCAAACTCATATGAATCGATTCAAAGGTCTCTGACTCTCCAAATAGTAAAAACAACACCTCTTGAATCGATTCAGAGATCCTCGAATCAATTCAAGACAGCACAGTTGCTGTTTTTATGCAGAAAAAACATGATTTTTGGACTTCTAACCCCCCTTTGTGATGTGTGGCCACCAACCTTGCTAAAAAATCCTCAAAAATAAGAAACTTATGCAAATAAATGTGTTTAGTCTATTCCTGAGCCTTTTTGAGTAACTTAAGGGTCTATTCTCAATGGAATTGACCTGTTTCAGTTTCTATAAGTTACAAATCATGTATTTAAGCTATTGGAACCACCACACACTATCCAAAACTCATAAAACTCATTTTGACCCTATTGGTTCCTTAATTATGCATGAACTTCATATGCAATCTTTACAAATTAGTCAATCAATCAAACATCATGTACACTAATACCATCAATTGGCCAAGAAACTTCATAATTAATATTCATTCATCAATATGGTAAGCTAGATAAACATGTCCTTATCAACATCAGCCAATATTAAGGTCACTTCCCAAAAATTAGCCTTTCAAAATATATAAGGTCCAATTTTCACAAGTGACCCCCCAAAAGAATACATGCTAACTTTCATGAAATAAAATGAGCATATATGCATTATGATGATACCAATACATATATGCATAACATGTATTTCTCAAGAAGCATCATAAACTTCTTTCACACATCATCTCATTCCATTCAACATAATACATGTCCAAATCATTATATTCACAATTCACACATCAAAATCATGGCATTTTTAATAAAGGTCATCACACATTCAATGTTAGTACCATAACTTCCTTCCCCTTTATTTAACAATCATCCATCGCCACCACGGGCTACCAACTAGGCATATCTCCGGCTATATGTAAATGCTCTTATGGCTAATGCATATGCAAAAGGAATCAATAACAATTGCGGATCCGACTGTGGGAAACAATATCATATCAAATGTGGGTCAAGCATAGGTGTGCTACTATGCCCCTACTGTGGTAGTAAAAGTCTACACTTATATTTCAAATCATGCATGCTTAACATCATATTTTATAGGTACCAAACCGCTATCACCCATTTGTAGCACAAGTCACCCCGTGACTTGTGGATTCAATAACATGGCCTTACTTGCCATCAGTGCTACGGGCCTCTTCCGAACACACATCGAGAAAGCCATGCCCCAATGGACATCGAGGTAACTTGCTCATCACAGAGTCGCCCGCCCACTGGGCCTGCCACATAGGGTGCCTCGCCACCAATCTAAGGGCAGCTTCGTGATTCCAAGAATCACTAGGGAACAACAATAAATTACTCGTGCACTGGGTCGCCCTCCCACTGGGCCTACCTATTAGAACCCCTAACATTCCATATAAGTAGCAAATGATATGCCATGGATGCAAATGCAATGCAGATCAAATGCATTCTCACACTATGCATCCTAAATGCCACTCTACCATCAATAATTTATCCTCAACACTTTAGTGGAACTCTAGGTTCTCATCATTCTCAACCATCACCAATATTCATTAGGTTTCATACACACACTAGATAGTGGCAATCACAAATCATTAATTCATATATCATGGGATGTTCAACAACAATGTAATCAATACAATCATGGTTCCAAACCATCACAACAATTCTCATTAATTATGAATCAATTCAACATCATATTCATCATCCTACAAACATAAGCCACATAACACCATTCACTCTAAATGCATATTCAATCAAGTAGTCATCAATTCATTCATGTGAGTATGTCCACCAGAGGAGATTAAGTATAACTTTTGAAAGTAATAAAGTTAATGAACCAACTTGTCTTTATTGTAAGAAAAAATGTTTAGACAATAATTCCTTAGAATATGATTACTTGGCAAATAATAAAATATTTATTGAGTAAAAAATAATTAGAAACATCAGTGAAAGGATTATAATTCGATAAAAGTCATCGTTATTAATTATGTACACTTTAATTTGATTAAGATATATATAAAGAACCATCTAAGAGTATTTAATGTGTTGTTATTATTAAACTAATACAAAAATGTTATACCAAATTACATATGAAGATTATGGGGTGGCTTTAAATATCAGAGTTAAATGTGTCACTCATAGATGTTGTTAGAAGCTAACAAAAGAATTTGTCATCATGGTGGACTTTAAGTGTCATATGCTACAGTTACACCATCAAAAAAAAGAACAGTAAAATTTAACAACCTAAATTGATGTATATTTTATTATTTTACTTGATTTTAATGTTTGATATAATGTTTAGAATACAAGTAAATGATAATCATTTGATAATATAAATCCATTGTGCATCTATATATATATAAAGTGTGAAAATTTTTGTTATTACAAAAAATAAGACATGACATATTTAAGAGGCCTATACGTACAGAGAAGACATATACTATCAAAATCTTAATTTTATCTTAAAGTAAAAACGTTAAATATGGTTATATTAATGAATAACTAAAACATATTTAGACACATTAGTTATATTAGATTTCTAAAAAGTCACAATATCTTTAGTCTTCTATCTAATAATAGGAGTCAAAAAATGTATGATGATGACAGCAAATATTGGTCATAGTCACGAGTTGAGGAAAACTTACATAACTAATTTTAAAATATAGATAACACTTCACGTTAATTTTTAGATAGATTTGGGCTAATTTAATTTGGGGACATTGAGTAACATAATATTTACTAAGTGGCCATATTTTATCATGACCGATTAAACTTATTTCAAGTAAGGTTGCTCAAATAAATACATAATATATGTTTGGTATCCTTTGAGTTATTTAATGTTGCTATAGGTCCGTATACATGGCTTAATGCAGACAAACTTTTGCACCCTAAAAAATAAAGAGAAAATATGGTGTCACATAAAGTAAATCTAAAGGCTGGGAATCACAAACTTATCATCTTTATACATATAAAGATGGATTAGAAAGAGAAAATATACAATGAAAATACTTTTTACTTTTGAATTATATAGCAATACCAAATTATGAATTGATATCCAACTTCTAAGATCTTTTATATTTCTTTTGAAAAATATAACTCATATAATTGAATCAACCTTTCTTAATGTTATAAACATGTGTAAATATCCAAAACAATGGCTTATTTAAATTCATGATGTCATTTATCATGACATTTGTTTAAATGTCACCAATCATGACTTTTTTATGTGTAGAACATATTAGTTATTAGTGTGGAAACATATATTTTGAAACCATCATAGTAGTTTAAGTTTAAAAATCTTGAATTGAATAATTATTTTATAATTTTTTTACTTTTATATATAATTTCTCATTTGGATTCATTTAAATAAAAAATATTTTTTTAAAATCAAATAAAGATAAATTTAATAAATCGTCACTTCTTAAATTATTTTTATTCATTAAACATATGTTAGATTTAGTGTTCTATGCTATGATTGAGACATCAATAAAAATGTAATATTCATCAAAAAGATATATAAAAATTATTAAAATTAAAAATCTTATAATATACATCTATTTATGAAGACAAAATAATGACGGAAGAAAAGGTACATTTGATATAGAGATGTTATCTTTTTCGAATAAATAAGTAATACTAATACGTGTGTATAATCATAAGGTTTAAAATATATAAACAAACCATGAAAATTATATGTCAATAAAATGTATGATGAATAACTTGATAGAAACAACTATCAACTTAAGGAATTCACATTCTAATTGTGATTTGACATAAAAGATTGAAATTGACATTATATGAGTCCATTCATAAACATAAAATCCTTGGGTATAAAAAATTTAACATTATAAACTAAAATTAAAATGAATAAAAAAAGAAAACTGGCATCTTTTCCAGCATCATCTTCATCTAGATCACAAACTTGTTTTTTTTTTATTGCAAGATGGGTATGCAATGACCCAAAGCACTTTTTGAGGATACAAAACTAGTTGAAAATGCTTGTTCTAGGAGTGATTTAATTTAAAAAGATCTTGTGAGTGTGTCCACTAAAGGTGATTAGGTATAAATTCTAAAAGTAATAAAGTTAATGATCCAACTTGTGTTTATTATAAAAAAAGTGTTGAGATAATAATTCCTTAGAATAGGATTACTTGGCAAATACTAAAATATTTATTGAGTAAAAAATAATTACAAAAATCAGTGAAAGGATTAGATTTCAATAAAAGTCATCATTATTAATTATGTACACTTTAATTTGATTAAGATATATATAAAGAACCATCTAATAGTATTTAATTTGTTATTATTGTTATTAAACAATACTAAAGTTTTATACCAAATTACATATGAATATTATGGGGAGGCTTTAAATATCAGAGTTAAATATGTCACTTATAGATGTTGTTAAAAGCCAACAAAAGAATTTGTCGTCATGGTGGACTTTAAATGCCATGTACTACACTTACACCATCAAAATAAAGAATAGTAAAATTTAACATCCTAAATTGGTGTATGTTTTATTATTTTACTTGATGTTAATGTTTGTTATAATGTTTAGAATATAAGTAAATGATAATCATTTGATAATATATATATATATAGTGTGAAAATTTTGGTTATTATAAAAAATGAGACATGATATATTTACGAGCTGTATACATACAAAGAAGACATATACTATCAAAATCTTAATTTTATCTTAAAGTAAAAACATCAAATATGGTTATATTAATGAATAAGTAAAACATATTTAGACATATTAGTTATATTAGATTTCTAAAAGGTCACAATATCTATAGTCTTCTATTTTATAATAGGAGTCAAAAATGTATATTGATGACAGCAAACATTATTCATAGTCATTGGTTAAGGAAAACACATATAACTAATTTTAAAATTGAATTAACACTTCACTTTATTTTTCAGATGGATTCGGCCTAATTTAATTTTGGGACATTGTATAACATAATATTTAATAAGTGGCAACATTTAATGATGACTTATTAAACTAATTTCAAGTGAGTTGGCTACAATAAATACACAATATATGTTTGGGATCCCTTGAGTTATTTAATGTTGCTACGGGTCAGTATGCATGGCATAATGCAAACTAAATTTTGAACCCTAAAAAATTCAGAAAAATATAGTGTTACATAAATTAAATCTAAAGGTTGATAATCACAAACTTATCAACTTTATACATATAAAGATGAATTAGAAAGAGAAAATGTACAATGAAAATACTTTTTATTTTTTGAATTATATAACAATACTAAATTATGAATTGACATCCAACT
>JAYKXN010000312.1:0-63529 GCA_037962975.1 Clitoria ternatea | reverse complement strand
AATTCTAATTAAGAATAATATTTATAAAAATAATATTATATAATTGATATCAAAGATGACTGAATCCATTTAAGAATGCAATTTGTACAAATAATGATTCATTCACGTCATAAAACGACTAAAAAACTCACAAAGACTTCATAAATGGACACGTATGCTTGGACACACGTACGCATACACAACAATTATTAAGTAGTTTAATTGTATGGAATCCAAAACAACCTTGAAAGTATTTATAAACATTGTATAAAACTTTTAAAAAGAAAAGAAGTCTCGCCACTAGTTCTTTTTCAATCACCATATTATGTTATTTTATGTTGATTAAGAAATTTAGTTATTTTAGGTAAACATATTAAACTTGTCAATTATTCTTGGTATACTTTTAAAATTACATTGAATAATAAGGATGAAATATCAATGATTATTTCATATTCCACTGATATAAATATTTTCATGATTATTTATTAACAGTATGTGTTGAAAAAATAATCAATGCACACTGTAAATTGAAAGAAGTCATATAAAAATTAGCAAGAATTCAAAAACACGTCTCATAAAAAGGATAAAAGAAAATACATTAAAAACAAAGGAAAAATAAAATATATTTTTTATATTTTTTATTAATATTAATATATTTTAAATTAAGTGCATCAATTAAGACTTGATGTGACCCCTTACGCGATTCTCTTACTAAATAAACCTTAAAAGATAAAAGCATATAATTATTAATAATATATAATTTCTTAATTCTTTTTGTCAGATTCTTTTACTATCGATCTTTATGATCAATAAATGGAAAAAGGGAATTAATCAACTTCTATGGATAATTGATAGCAAAAGTGAGAGAATTCTAATCAAGAATAATATTTATAAAAATAATAACATATAATTGATATCAAAGATGACTGAATCCATTTAAGAATGCTATTTGTACAAAGAACGTTTTATTAAAATCATTGATCTTCATAAATGGACACGCATGCATGGACGCACGTACGCATGCATGAAAATTATTTCGTAGTTTCATTGTAAGGAATCCAAAACAACATTGAATGTATTTATAAATATTGTTTAAAACTTTTAAAAAGAAAATAAGTCTCACCACTAGTGCTTTTTCTATCACCATATTATGTTATTTTATGTTGATTAAGAAATTTAGTAATATTAGGTAAATATATTAACTTGTCAATAATTCTTGGTATACTTTTAAAATTACATTGAATAATAAACAAGAAGATCAATGATTATTTCATATTCCACTGATATAAATAGTATCAAAATTAATTAATAAAAGTATGTGTTGAAAAAGTAATCAATGCACACTGTAAATTGAAAGAAGTCATATAAAAATTCACATGCAAAATTCAAAAACACATGTCATAAAAAGGATAAGAGAAAATACATTAAAGATGAAGGAAAAATAAAATATATTTTTTATATTTTTAATTAATATTATTTTATTTTAAATTAAATGCATCGATTAAGACTCAGTGTGATCCCTTATGCGATTCTCTTACTAAATAAACCTTAAAAAATAAAATAATAGAATTATTAATAAAATATAATTTTTTAATTAATTTTGTCACATTCTTTTACTATCGATCTTTACTATCAATAAATGGAAAAGAGAATTAATCATCTTCTATTGATAATTGATAGTAAAAGAGAGAGAATTCTAAGTAAGAATAATATTTATAAAAATAATAACATATAATTGATATCAAAGAAGACTGAAGCCATTTAAGAATGCTATTTGTACAAATTAGGATTCATTCACGTCATAAAACGACTAAAAAAACTCACAAAGACTTCATAAATGTACACGTATGCTTGGACGCACGTATGCATGCACGAAAATTATTAAGTAGTTTCATTGTATGGAATCCAAAACAGCATTGAAAATATTTATAAATATTGTATAAAACTTTTAAAAAGAAAAGAAGAGTCGTCACTAGTGCTTTTTCTCTCACCATATTTTGCTATTTTACGTTGATTAAGAAATTTAGTTATATTAGGTAAACATATTAAACTTATCAATTATTCTTGGTATACTTTTAAAATTACATTGAATAATAAACTAGAAAGATCAATGATTAATAAAAGTATGTGTTGAAAAAATATTCAATGCACATTGTAAATTGAAAGAAGTCATATGAAAATTAACATGAAAAAGACTAAAACACATGTCATAAAAAGGATAAGAGAAAATACATTGAAAATTAAGGAAAAATAAAATATATTATTTATAATTTTAATTAATATTAATATATTTTAGATTAAATGCATCAATTAAGACTTGGTGTAATCCCTTACGTGATTCTCTTACTAAATAAACCTTAAAAAATAAAATAATATAATTATTAATAAATATAATTTTTTACTTAATTTTGTCACATTCTTTTACTATCAATCTTTACTATCAATAAATGGAAAAGGGAAATAATCATCTTCTATTGATAATTGATAGTAAAAGTGAGAGAATGTAAATAAGAATTATATTTATAAAATAATAATATATAATTGATATCAAAGATGACTAACTCCATTTAAGAATGCTATTTGTAAAAATAATGATTGATTCTTGTTATAAAACGACCAAAAAAAGTTCAAAGACTTCATAAAAGCACACGTATGCATGGACGCACGTACGCACGCATAAAAGTTTTTAAGTAGTTTCATTGTATGGAATCCAAAACAACATTGAAAGTAATTATAAATATTGTATAAAACGTTTAAAAAGAACAGAAGTCTCGTCACTAGTGCTTTTTCTATCACCATATTATGTTATTTTATGTTGATTAAGAAATTTAGTTATATTAGGTAAACATATTAAACTTGTCAATTATTCTTAGTATACTTTTAAAATTACATTGAATAGTAAACAAGAAAGAACAATAATTAATAAAAGTATACGTTGAAAAAATATTCAATGCACAATGTAAATTGAAAGAAGTCATATAAAAATTAACATAAACAATTCTAAAATACATGTCATAAAAAGGATAAGAGAAAATACATTAAAAATTAAGGAAGAATAAAATATATTCTTTATAATTTTAATTAATATTAATATATTTTAAATTAAATGCATCAATTAAGACTTGGTGTAATCCCTTACGCGATTCTCTTATTAAATAAACCTTAAAAAATAACATAATATTTTTATTAATAATATATAATTCATTAATTATTTTTGTCAGATTCTTTTACTATCGATCTTTACTATCAATAAATGGAAAATGGGAATTAATCCACCTTTATTGATAATTGATAGCAAAAGTGAGAGAATTCTAATTAACAATAATACTTATAAAAATAAAAACGTATAATTGATATCAAAGATGACTAAATCCATTTTAGAGTGCTATTTGTACAAATAATGATTCATTCACATCATAAAACGACTAAAAAACTCACAAAGACTTCATAAATGGACACACATGCATGGATGCGTGTAGTTTCATTGTATTGAATCCAAAAAAACATTGAAAGTATTTATGAATATTGTTTAAAACTTTTAAAAAGAAAAGAAGTCTCGCCACTAGAGCTTTTTCTATCACCATATTATGTTATTTTATGTTGATTAAGAAATTTAGTTATTTTACATAAACATATTAAACTTCTCAATTATTCTTGGTATACTTTTAAAATTACACTGAATAACAAAAAAGAAAGGTCAATGATTATTTCATATTCCACTGATATAGTAGTATCAAGATTAATTAATAAGAGTATGTATTGAAAAAAATAATCAATGCGCATTGTAAATTGAAAGAAGTCATGTAAAAATGAACATGAAAAATTCTAAAACACATGTCATAAAAAGGATAAGAGAAGGTACATTAAAAACTAAGGAAAAATAAAATATATGATTTATATTTTTAATTAATATTAATATATTTTAAATTAAATGCATCAACTAAGACTTGGTGTGATCCCTTACGCGATTCTCTTACTAAATAAACCTTAAAAAATATAAAAGAATATAATTATTAATTATTTTTGTCAGATTCTTTTACTATCGATCTTTTGTATTAATAAATGGAAAAAGGGAATTAATCAACCTCTATTGATAATTGATAGCAAAAGTGAAGGAATTCTAATTAAGAATAATATTTATAAATATACTAACATATAATTGATATCAAAGATGACTGAATCCATTTAAGAATGCTGTTTGTGAAAATAATGATTCATTCACGTCATAAAACGACTAAAAAAACTCACTAAGACTTTATAAATGGACACGTATGCTTGGACGCATGTACGCATGCACGAAAGTTATTAAGTAGTTTCATTGTATGGAATCCAAAACAACGTTGAAAGTATTTATAAATATTGTATTAAACTTTTAAAAAGAAAACTAAAACATTGTATTGAATCCAAAAAAACATTAAAAGTATTTCTAAAACATACTTCATAAAAAGGATAAGAGAAAATATATTAAAAATTAAGGAAAATTAAAATATATTATTTATATTTTTAATTAATATTAATATATTTTAAATTAAATCAATCAATTAAGACTGAGTGTGATCCCTTATGCGATTCTCTTACTAAATAAACCTTAAAAAATAAAAGAATATAATTATTAATAATATATAATTTGTTAATTAATTTAGTCACATTCTTTTACTATCAATCTTTACTATCAATAAATGGAAAATGGAATCAATCATCTTCTATTGATAATTGATAACAAAAGTGAGAGAATCTAATTAAAATATTTATAAAAATAATAACATATAATTGATACCAAAGATGACTAACTCCATTTAAGAATTCTATTTGTAAAAATAATGACTCATTCAAGTCATTAAACGACTAAAAAGACTCACAAATACTTTATCAATACACACGCATCCATGGACGAACGTACGCACGATTTCATCGTATGGAATCCAAAACAACATTAAATGTATTTATAAATATTGTATAAAACTTTAAAAAAAAGAAATCTTAAAAAAAAAGAAATCTCGTCACTAGTTCTTTTTCTATCACCATATTATGATATTTTATGTTGATTAAGAAATTTAGTTATTTTAGGTAAACATATTAAACTTGTCAATTATGCTTGGAATACTTAAAAAATTCCATTGAGTAATAAAGAAGAAAGATAAATGATTATTACATATTCCACTAATATGAATAGTATCAAGATTAATTAATAAAAGTATGTGTTGAAAAACATAATCAATACACACTGTAAATTGAAAGAAGTCATATAAAAATTAACATGAAAAATTCTAAAACACATATCAAAAAAAGGATAAGAGAAAATACACTAAAAATTAAGGAAAAATAAATATATTATTTATATTATTAAATAATATTAATATATTTTAAATTAAGTGCATCAACTAAGACTTGGTGTGATCCCTTACGCGATTCTCTTCCTAAATAAACCTTAAAAAAGAATATAATTATTAACAATATACAATTCGTTAATTAATTTTGTCACATTCTTTTACTATCAATCTTTACTATCAATAAATGGAAAAGGGAATTAATCAACTTCTATTGATAATTGATAGTAAAAGTGAGAGAATTCTAATGTTATAAAACGGCTACAAAAACTTACAATGACTTCATAAATGGACACGCATGGATGGACTCACGTACGCATGCACAAAAATTATTAAGTCGTTTCATTGCATGGAATCCAAAACAACATTGAAAGTATCTATAAATATTGTATAAAACCATTAAAAAGAAAATAAGTCTCGCCACTAGTGCTTTTTCTATCACCATATTCTGTTAATTTATGTTGATTAAGAAATTTAATTATTTTAGGTAAACATATTAAACTTGTCAATTATTCTTGGTATACTTTTAAAATTACAATGAATAATAAAGAAGAAAGATCAATGATTATTTCATATTCCTCTAATATAAATAGTATCAAGATTAATTTTTAAAAGTATGTGTTAAAAAAATAATCAATGCACATTGTAAATTGAAAAAAGTCATATAAAAATTAACATGAAAAATTCTAAAACACATGTCATAAAAAGGATAAGAGAAAATACATTAAAAATTAAGGAAAAATAAAATATATTAATTACTTGGTGTCATCACTTACGCAATTCTCTTTCAAAATAAACCTTAAAAAAAGAATATAATTATTAATAATATATAATTTGTTAATTAATTTTGTCACATTCTTTTACTATCAATCTTTACTATCAATAAATGGAAAAGGGAATTAATCAACTTCTATTGATAATTGATAGTAAAAGTGAGAGAATTCTAATGTTATAAAACGACTAAAAAAACTTACAAAGACCTCATAAATGGACATGCATGGATGGACGCACATACGCATGCACGAAAATTATTAAGTAGTTTCATTGTATGGAATCCAAAACAACATTAAAAGTATTTATAAATATTGTATAAAACTTTTAAAAAGAAAAGAAATCTCGCCACTATTGCATTTTCTATCACCGTATTCTGTTAATTTATGTTGATTAAGAAATTTAGTTATTTTTTGTACACATATTAGACTTGTCAATTATTCTTGGCATACTTTTAAAATTACATTGAATAATAAAGAAGAAAGATCAATGATTATTTCGTATTCTATTGATATAAGTAGTATAAAGATTAATTTTTAAGAGTATGTGTTAAAAAAATAATCAATGCACATTGTAAATTGAAAGAAGTCATATAAAAATTAACATGAAAAATTCTAAAACACATGTCATAAAAAGGATAAGAGACAACACATTAAAAATTAAGGAAAAAATATATTATTTATATTTTTAATTAATATTAATATATTTTAAATTAAATGCATTAATTAAGACTTGTGTGATCCCTTACACGATTCTCTTACTAAATAAACCTTAAAAAATTAAAGAATATAATTAATAATAATATATAGTTTGTTAATTAATTTTGTCACATTCTTTTACTATCGATCTTTACTATCAATAAATGGAAAAAGGAATTCATCATCTTCAATTGATAATTGATAGCAAAAGTGAGAAAGTCTAATTAAGAATAATATTTATAAAATAATAACATATAATTGATATCAAAGATGACTAACTTCATTTAAGAATGCTATTTGTAAAAATAATGATCATTTTGGTTATAAAACGACTAAAAAACTCACAAAGACTTCATAAATGCACACGCATGCATGGACGCACGTACACACGCATAAAAATTATTAAGTAGTTTCATTCTATGGAATCTAGAACAACATTGAAAGTATTTATAAATATTGTATAAAACTTTTAAAAAAAAAAGAAGTCTCGCTACTAGTTCTTTTTCTATCACCATATTATGTTATTTTATGTTGAATAAGAAATTTAGTTATTTTAGGTAAACATATTAAACTTATTCTTGGCATAGTTTTAAAATTATGTTGAATAATAGGATGAAAGAACAATGATTATTTATATTTTTAATTAATATTCTATATTTATATAAAAATTAACAAGAAAAATTCTAAAACACATGTCATAAAATATATTATTTATATTTTTAATTAATATTATATATTTTAAATTACATACATCCATTAAGACCTGATGTGAACCCTTACGCGATTCTCTTACTAAATAAACCTTAAAAATAAAACAATATAATTATTAATAATATATAATTTGTTAATTATATTTGTCAGATTCCTTTACTATCGATCTTTACTATCAATAAATTTAAAAAGGGAACTAATCAACCTCTATTGATAATTGATAGTAAAAGTGAAAGAATTCTAATTAATAATGTTATTTATAAAAATAATAACATATCATTGATATCAAAGATAACTGAATCCATTTAAGAATGCTATTTGTACAAATAATGATTCATTCACATCATAAAACGACTAAAAAAACTCATAAAGACTTTATAAATGGACACATATGCTTGGACGCACGTACGCACACATGAAAATTATTAAGTAGTGTCATTGTATGGACTCCAAAACAACATTGAAAGTATTTATAAATATTGTAAAAAACTTATAAAAAGAAAAGAAGTCTCGCCACTAGTACTTTTTCTATCATCATATTATGTTATATTATGTTGATTAACAAATTTAGTTAATTTAGGTAAATATATTAAACTTGTCAATTATTCTTGGTATACTTTTAAAATTACATTGAATAATAAAGAAGAAAGATCAATAATTATTTCATATTCCATTGATATAAATAGTATCAAGATTAATTAATAAGAGTATGTGTTGAAAAAAATAATCAATGTACATCGTAAATTGAAAGAAGTCATATAAAAATTAACATGAAAAATTCTAAAACACATGTCATAAAATGGATAAGAGAAAATACATTAAAAATTAAGGAAAAATAAATATATTATTTATATTTTTAATTAATATTAATATATTTTAAATTAAATGCATCAATTAAGACTTGATGTGACCCCTTACACGATTCTCTTACTAAATAAACATCAAAAAATAAAAGAATATAATAATTAATAATATATAATTTGTTAATTAATTTTAACACATTCTTTTACTATCGATCTTTACTATCAATAAATGGAAAAGGGAATTAATCATCTGCTATTGATAATTGATAGCAAAAGTGAGAGAATCTAATTAAGAATAATATTTATAAAAATAATAACATATAATTGATATCAAAGATGACTAACTCCATTCAAGAATGCTATTTGTAACAATAATGATTCATTCTGGTTATAAAACAACTAAAAAGACTCACATAGACCTCACAAATGCATACACATGCATGGATACACATACACACGCATGAAAATTATTAAGTAGTTTCATTGTATGGAATCCAAAACAACATTGAAAGTATTTATAAATATTGTATAAAACTTTTAAAAAAGAAAAGAAGTCCCGCCACTAGTGCGTTTTGTATCACCATATTATGTTATTTTATGTTGATTAAGAAATTTAGTTATTTTAGGTAAACATGTTAAACTTATCAATTATTCTTGTGTTACTTTTAAAATTACATTGAATAATAGAGAATAAAGATCAATGATTATTTCATATTCCACTGATATAAATAGTATCAAGATTATTTAATAAGAGTATATGTTGAAAAAAATAATCAATGCACATTGTAAAATTAAAAAAGTCATATATAAATAAACATAAAAAATACTAAAACACATGTCATAAAAAGGATAAGAGAAAATACATTAAAAACTAAGGAAAAATAAAATATATGATTTATATTTTTAATTAATATTAATATATTTTAAATTAAATGCATCAATTAAGACTTGATGTGACCCCTTACACGATTCTCTTACTAAATAAACCTCAAAAAATAAAAGAATATAATAATTAATAATATATAATTTATTAATTAATTTTATCACATTCATTTACTATCGATCTTTACTATCAATAACTGGAAAAGGGAACTAATCATCTTCTTTTGATAATTGATAGCAAAAGTGAGAGAATCTAATTAAGAATAATATCTATAAAAATAGTAACATATAATTGATATCAAAGATGACTAACTCCATTTAAGAATGCTATTTGTAACAATAATGATTCATTCTAGTTATAAAACAAGTAAAAAGACTCACATAGACTTCATAAATGCACACGCATGCATGGATGCACGTACGCACGCATGAAAATTATTAAGTAGTTTCATTGTATGGAATCCAAAACAACATTGAAAGTATTTATAAATATTTATAAAACTTTTAAAAAGAAAAGAAGTCTCGCCACTAGTGCGTTTTCTATCACCATATTATGTTATTTTATGTTGATTAAGAAATTTAGTTATTTTAGGTAAACATGTTAAACTTATCAATTATTCTTGTGTTACTTTTAAAATTACATTGAATAATAGAGAATAAAGATCAATGATTATTTCATATTCCACTGATATGAATAGTATTAAGATTATTTAATAAGAGTATATGTTGAAAAAAATAATCAATGCACATTGTAAAATTAAAGAAGTCATATAAAAATAAACATAAAAAATACTAAAACACATGTCATAAAATGGATAAGATAAAATACATTAAAAATTAAGGAAAAATAAAATATATTATTTATATTTTTAATTAATTTTAATATATTTTAAATTAAATGCATCAATTAAGACTTGGTGTGATCACTTACGCGATTCTCTTACTAAATAAACCTTAAAAATAAAAGAATATAATTATTAATAATATATAATTTGTTTATTAATTTTATCACATTCTTATACTATTTATCTTTGCTATCGATAAAGCGAAAAAGGAATTAATCGTCTTCTATTGATAACTGATAGCAAAAGTGAGAGAATCTAATTAAGAATAATATTTATAAAAATATTAACATATAATTGATATCAAAGATAACTAACTCCATTTAAGAATGGTATTAGTAAAAATAATGATTCATTCTGGTTATAAAATGACTAAAAAAACTCCCAAAGACTTCATAAATGCACACGCATGCATGGACGCACGTACACATGCATGAAAATTATTAAGTAGTTTCATTGTATGGAATCCAAAACAACATTGAAAGTATTTATAAATATTGTATAAAACTTTTAAAAGGAAAAGAAGTCTTGCCACTAGTGCTTTTTTTATCACCATATTATGTTATTTTATGTTGATTAAGAAATTTAGTTATTTTAGGTAAACATATTAAACTTGTCAATTATGGTTGGAATACTTTAAAAATTCCATTGAGTAATAAAGAAGAAAGATCAATGATTATTACATATTCCACTGATATATAGGTACTGACCCATCTTTATAATCTAAAAACAAATCATATAGAATAACAACTGAATAATTTTAAATATTATAAATTAAAATTTAAAATAGTTATTGTAATTGTTTTTATAATTATTAATATATAGGTACTGACCCATCTTTGAAATCTAAATATATGATGGATTTTTAAATCAATTATAGATATAGATACGTGATGAAATATGATAGTAAAGTTTTTAAGATAGTAAAGTAATACATATATGATGGATTTGCAAATCAATTATAGATATAGATACGTGACTAAATATGATTCTCAGATATATCTTAGTATTTCTTCACATAAGACTTATTTTGTAAATACTTATTATTTGAATTTAATAATTCTAACATTCTAAAATTGGCCATCAAAATATAGTCTAAGGTTTAGCTCTTTAGTGCTAAAAATCAGATTTAAACTTCAATAACAAATTTTCAATATGATTGTGAGTTCAAGAATTCTTTGAAACCCCTGAAAATTTTATATAGAAATTACTTCTTTGATGAAAACTAATAGATGAAGCATTTTCAAAGCTCGTGTAGTCCATTTAAATGCTAATTTTGAGCTCAAATTATGTTGAGTTATGATCTTTTATAGCTCAATTTATATATTGTTTGTTCCTTAATATGTCGGTACTAACTCATCTTTAAAATCTAAAAACAAAACATATAGAATAACAACTTAATAATTTTACAATATTATAAAATTAAAATTAAATATAGTTATGGTAATTGCTTTTATATTATACTAGTTAAACTTTGGAAATCATAGTGACCTAATAGACATTATAAATTTAGCTAAATAGACTTCATAAGCAAACCATAGGATAATTTCACTGAGAGAAAAAATATGGTTGTGTTGTGAGGCAATGTTGACAGTATATGCGTAGGCTATGATGAGTGACACCACTATTTAGAGTAAAAAGGAAAGGACTTTATTTTCTTGTGTTTGAAGAGTAATATAGAGAACCATTTTTAAAAAGTTTAATATGTAGTTAATCTTAATGTTTTATAAGTTTGACTTCTTAAACCTATTAAATGTTATTATTATGTTCTTTACTCATATATATATATATATATATATATTGTGTGTACACATTAATATTTCATTTGTAAATCAATGTTCTAAAATTTATGGTAAAGTTTTTGTATAGTAAAGTAACATATAAATGATGGATTTGCAAATCAATTATAGATATAGATACGTGATTAGATATGTTTCTCAGATATTTCTTAATATTTCTTCACATAAGACTTGTTTTGTAAATACTTATTATTTGAATTTAATAATTCCAATATTCTAAAATTAGCCATCAAAATATACGCTAAGGTTTAGCTCTTTAGTGCTAAAAATCAAATTCAAACTTCAATAACGAATTTTCAATATGATTGTGAGTTCAAGAATTCTTTAAAACCCTTAGAAATTTTATTTAGGAATTACTTATTTGATGAAAACTAATAGATGAAGCATTTCCAAAGATTGTGTAGTCTATTTAAATGCTAATTTTGAGCTCAAATTATGTTTAGTTATGATCTTTTAAAGCTTAATTTAGATATTGTTTGTTCCTTAATAAGTGAGTACTGACTCATCTTTGAAATCTAAAAACAAAACATATAAAATAACAACTTAATAATTTTTAAATATTATAAAATCAAAATTAAATATAATTATGGTAATTGTTTTTGAAATCATAATGACCTAAGAGACATTATAAATTTAGCTAAATAGACTTGATAAGCAAACCTTAGGACAATTACACTGAAAGAATAAATATGGTTGTGTTGTGAGGCAATGTTGACAACATATGTGTAGGCTATGATGAGGGCACGCCTATTTAGAGTAAAAAAGAAAGGACTTCATTTTCTTGTTTTTGAAGAGTAATATAGAGAACCATTTTTAAAAAGTTATATACGTAGTTAATCTTCATGTTTTATAAGTTTGACTTCTTCTTAAACCTATTAAATGTTATTATTATGTTCTTTACTTATATATATATATATATATATATATATATATATTTGTGTGGGTACACGTTAATAATTCATTTTTAAGTCAATGTTTTAAAATTTAGAGTAAAGTTTTTGACATAGTAAAGTAATATATAAATGATGGATTTACAAATCAATTATAGATATAGATACGTGACTAAATATGATTCTGAGATATATCTTAATATTTCTTCACATAAGAGTTATTTTGTAAATACTTATTATTTGAATTGAATAATTCTAACATTCTAAAATTAGCCATCGAAATATACTTTAATTCTTTAGTGCTAAACATCAAATTTAAACTTCAATAACGAATTTTCAATATGATTGTGAGTTCAAGAATTCTTTGAAACCCCAGGAAATTTTATTTAGGAAAAACTTGTTTGATGAAAACTAATAAATGAAACATTTCAAAGCTTGTGTAGTCCATTTGAATGCTAATTTTGAGCTTAAACTATGTTGAGTTATGATCTTTTAAAGCTAAATATAGATATTGTTTGTTCCTTAATATATCGGTATTGACTCATCTTTGAAATCTGAAAACAAAACATATAGAATAACAACTTAATAATTTTACAATATTATAAAATTAAAATTAAATATGGTTATGGTAATTGCTTTTATAATTATACTAGTTATACTTTTGAATTCATAGTGACATAGTAGACATTATAAATATAGCTAAATAGACTTAATAAGCAAATCTTAGGACAATTTCACTAAAAGAAAAAATATGGTTGTATTGTAAGGCAATGTTGACCACATATGTGTAGGCTATGAGGAGTGGCACCCCTATTTAATAAAAAAAAGGACTTCATTTTCTTGTTTTTGAAGAGTAATATCGAGAACCATTTTTAAAAAGTTTAATATGTACTTAATCTTAATGTTTTATAAGTTTGACTTCTTCTTACACCTATTAAATGTTATTATTATATTCTTTACTCACATATATATATATACATATATATGTGAGTATATTAATAATTCATTTTTAAATCAATGTTTTAAAATTTAGGGTAAAGTTTTTTTCATAGTAAAGTAACATATAAATGATGGATTTGCAAATCAATTATACACATACATACAGGAATAGATATGATTCTCAGATATCTCTTAATATTTGTTCACATAATACTTGTTTTGTCAATACTTATTATTTGAATCTAATAATTCTAGCATTCTAAAATTAGTCATCCAAATATACTCTAAGGTTTACCTCTTCAATGCAAAAAATCAATTTCAAACTTCAATAAGAAATTTTTAATATAATTTAGAGTTCAAGAATTCTTTCAAACCGCACGAAATTTTATTTAAGAATTACTTGTTTGATGGAAGCTAATACATGAAGTATTTTCATAGCTTGGATAGTCCATTTAAATGCTAATTTTGAGCTCAAATTATGTTGAGTTATGATCTTTTAAAGCTTAATTTAGATATTATTCATTCCTTAATATGTCAGTACTCACCCATCTTTGAAATCTAAAAACAAATCATATAGAATAACAACATAATAATTTAAAATATTATAAAATTAAAATTAAAAATAGTTATGGTAATTATTTTTATAATTTCACTAGTTATATTTTTTAAATCATAGTGACCTAGTAGACATTAAAAATATAGCTAAATAGACTTGATAAGAAAACCTTAGGACAATTTCACTAAAAGAAAAAATATGGTTATGTTGTGAGACAATGTTGACCATATATGTGTAGGCTATGATGAGTGACACCCCTATTTAGAGTAAAAAGGAAAGGACTTCATTTTTTTTTATTTTTGAAGAGTAATATAGAGAACCATTTTTAAAAAGTTTAATATGTAGTTAATCTTAATGTTTTATAAGTTTGGCTTCTTCTTAAACCTGTTAAATGTTATTATTATATTCTTTGCTCATATATATATATATGTGTGTGTGTGCACATTAATAATTCATTTTTAAATCAATATTTTAATATTTTGGGTAAATTTTTTGACATAGTAAAGTAACATATAAATGATGGATTTTCAAATCAGTTATATATATACATATATCAATAGATATGATTCTCAGATATCTCTTAATATTTGTTCCATAAGACTCGTTATGTAAATACTTATTATTTGAATTTAATAATTCTAACATTCTAAAATTAGCCATCCAAATACACTCTAAGGCTTAGCTCTTCAATGCTAAAAATAAAATTCAAACTTCAATAACGAATTTTCAATATGATTGTGAGTTCAAGAATTCTTTGAAACCCATGGAAATTTTATTTAGGAATTACTTATTTGATGGAAACTAATAGATAAAGCATTGTCAAAGCTTGTGTAGTCCATTTAAATGCTAATTTTAAGCTCAAATTATGTGTACTTATGATCTTTAAAAGCTCAATTTAGATATTGTTTGTTCCTTAATATGTCGGTACTGACTCATCTTTGAAATCTAAAAATAAAACATATAGAATAACAACTTAATAATTTTAAAATATTATAAAATTAAAATTAAAAATAATTATGGTAATTGTTTTTATAATTATACTAGTTACACTTTTGTAACAATAGTGACCTAATAATAGACATTATAAATTTAGCTAAATAGACTTGATAAGTAAAACTTTGGACAATTTCACTGAAAATAATATGGTTGTGTTGTGAGGCAATGTTGACCATATATGTGTAGCCTATAATGTCTGACACCCCTATTTAGAGTAAAAAAGTAAGGACTTCATTTTCTTATTATTGAAGAGTAATATAGAGAACCATTTTTAAAAAGTTTAATATGTAGTTAATCTTAATGGTTTATATGTTTGACTTCTTCTTAAACCTAATATATGTTATTATTATGTTCTTTACTCATATATATATATATATATGTATGTACATATTAATAATTTTTTTAAAATCAATGTTTTAAAATTTAGGGTAAAGTTTTTGACATAGTAAAGTAAAAAATAAATGATGGATTTGCAAATCAATTATATATATAGATACATGACTAGATATGATTCTCAGATATTTCTTAATATTTTTTCTCATAAGACTTGTTTTGTAAATACTTATTATTTGAATTTAATAATTCTAACATTCTAAAATTAGCCATCCAAATATACTCTAAGACTTAGCTCTTCAATGCTAAAAATTAAATTTAAACTTCAATAATGATTTTTCAATATTATTATGAGTTCAAGAATTGTTTGAAACACCTGGAAATTTTATTTAGGAATTACTTATTTGATGGAAACTAATAGATGAAGCATTTTCAAAGCTTGTGTAGTCCATTTAAATGCTAATTTTGAGCTCAAATTATGTTGAGTTATGATCTTTTAAAGCTCAATTTAGATATTGTTTGTTCCTTCATATGTCGGTAGTGACTCATATTGGAAATCTAAAAGTGAAACATATAGACTAACAACTTAATAATTTTTAAAATATTATAAAATTACAATTAAAAATAGTGATGGTAATTGTTTTTATAATTATACTAATTATATTTTTGAAATCATAGTGACCTAATAGACATTATAAATTTAGCTAAATAGACTTGATAAGCAAACCTTAGGGCAATTTCACTAAAAGAAAAAATATGGTTATGTTGTGAGGCAATGTTGACAACATATGTGTAGGCACTATAAGAAATACGCGGTTTTACGGCGGTTTATTAGTAGGGGTTACTTAGAACCACCGCAAGTAAGCATATTATTGAATTGGATGAAGAAAGTTAACAGCGATTCTGTAACTGCCGTTAATTTCCCGTTTAAATGGGCACGTGCAGGTCACGTGGTCTTTTTCCTTCCCATCATGGTTCTTTTATTTTCATTTCCCTCTTCTCCTAAATCCCTAACCCTTAATTTTTCTCATTTCCCTCTTATCTACCGCGTATCTCACTCTCTGTTCAGCACCTTTTCACTCTCTTCCTGTCATCTCTTAATCCTTTCTCCCCATCGTGCCTTTGTTCACATGTACCTTCTTATAGTCCTTGTCGTACCTCCGCTCGCTGCGCGACTGTGCCACCATGGAAGAGTCCCAATGGTGAACCATCATGCCTTCAAACCACCACGCGTCTCATCTTCTCACTGTGACTAGCGTTCCACTGTAGCACCACTTCACTGTTACTATTGCCTCTAAAATTTGAAGCTTCAACATTTTTGCTTCTTCCATTTCACGCTGAGTTTTATAAGGTTTTAATTTCTCATTTTGTTATTACTTATTTTTCTGCTTATGAAGTTTCTATATAGTTTCTGGGTTAGTCTTTCTTTTGTTGCAGTGATTTATGATTTTTGGGTTCCATTTTTGCTTCTGTTTATGCACTTTTACAGTTTCTGTTTATGTGCTTTTACAGTATAAAAGAAAATCATGATTTCCTTTTGTCCAACAGTCTTCGCTGCTCTATTTTTTGGTTCTACCATCATATGCTTGATTTAGCATTTATCATTGGTTTTGGCTGGCTGCTCACCATATTGTAGAAGGATCCATATTTCTATTAAAGTTACTATTGTGAAACTGAATTAGTGTATCAATCTTTTTTTGTTTTTGTTATGTTTGATGGATTTAGATCATTGAAAGCATTTGGATCGACAAATTTTTCCATGATTCCTAATGGTAGTTCCCTTGGATTCATGGTTACATCCTTTATTTGGTGTTTGTTCGAGCATGAAGATATGGTGTTTGATAACAGTTCTATGATGATTCATTGGTTCTGGTTCAGTTTTAGACTTTGTTTTTTGCCTATATTTTTCTTGAACACCAACTGTTTTATGAAATGCCTTTTCGTTGTTTTGCTTCTAATATTGTTTTCTCTTATTTTATCCCAGCATCAGTTTTGTTCAATGTTGATGGCAGAAAATTAGAGATATATTAAAAATGGCTTTTGGTGGATGCTATGTTGTTTTGATGATGACACTCTTCTCAATCTATACGGGGTTTATATATAATGAATTCTTCTCTGTTCCATTTGAACTGTTTGGACCATCAGCCTATGGATGTCGTGATACTTCATGCAGGTGGTTACTAATATAATTTATTCAAAGTATTGATTGTCTTTTATGCTTGCTGGTAACCTTATATATGTGCGTAATATTTATTATTTCATCCTTAGGGATGCTTCCACCATAGGCTTAATTAAAGTACGTGACGCTTACCCGTTTGGTGTGGATCCTAAATGGTATGGTACTCGGAGTGAACTGCCATTTCTTAACTCCTTGAAGATGAAGATGTCAATTCTACTAGGAGTATCTCAAATGAATCTTAGAATTATAATGAGTTACTATAATGCAAAATACTTTGAAAACAACATAAATATATGGTAATAGCAAAAGTACAACATTAGTTGAATGTGGTCTATGGTTTGTTGTTTATAGTGTTCACTATTCATTATATGCTTTTCTAATGTTGCTTCAGGTACCAGTTTGTTCCCCAGATGAAGTGGTGCACTGGATCAAAGGCTGACCTGTATCATGTGATGATATACATGTTCCTAAGTCCAACTGATGATTTAGGTGAAAACCAGCTTTTTGTTGGCCAACAGTTCCTTTAAGTAAGAAATTTCAACTTTGATTTGCATCCATTTTTCTATTTAAAAATACTGAACAGAAGCCACATCACATCTGAACTCTCCACTGTTGAAAAAACTGGTATGTGTTGAAAAAAATAATCAATGCACATTGTAAATTGAAAAAAGTCATATAAAAATTAACATGAAAAATTCTAAAACACATGTCATAAAAAGGATAAGAGAAAATACATTAAAAATTAAGGAAAAATAAAATATATAATTTATATTTTTAATTAATATTAATATATTTTAAATTAAATGCATCAACTAAGACTTGGTGTCATCGCTTACGCAATTCTCTTTCAAAATAAACCTTAAAAAAAGAATATAATTATTAATAATATATAATTTGTTAATTAATTTTGTCACATTCTTTTACTATCAATCTTTACTATCAATAAATGGAAAAGGGAATTAATCAACTTCTATTGATAATTGATAGTGAAAGTGAGAGAATTCTAATGTTATAAAACGACTAAAAAAACTTATAAAGACCTCATAAATGGACACACATGGATGGACGCACATACGCATGCACGAAAATTATTAAGTAGTTTCATTGTATGGAATCCAAAACAACATTAAAAGTATTTATAAATATTGTATAAAACTTTTAAAAAAAAAAGAAATCTCGCCACTAGTGCATTTTCTATCACCGTATTCTGTTAATTTATGTTGATTAAGAAATTTAGTTATTTTTGGTACACATATTAGACTTGTCAATTATTCTTGGCATACTTTTAAAATTACATTGAATAATAAAGAAGAAAGATCAATGATTATTTCGTATTCCATTGATATAAGTAGTATAAAGATTAATTTTTAAGAGTATGTGTTAAAAAAATAATCAATGCACATTGTAAATTGAAAGAAGTCATATAAAAATTAACATGAAAAATTCTAAAACACATGCCATAAAAAGGATAAGAGACAATACATTAAAAATTAAGGAAAAATATATTATTTATATTTTTAATTAATATTAATATATTTTAAATTAAATGCATTAATTAAGACTTGTGTGATCCCTTACACGATTCTCTTACTAAATAAACCTTAAAAAATTAAAGAATATAATTAATAATAATATATAGTTTGTTAATTAATTTTGTCACATTCTTTTACTATCGATCTTTACTATCAATAAATGGAAAAGGAAATTCATCATCTTCTATTGATAATTGATAGTAAAAGTGAGAAAGTCTAATTAAGAATAATATTTATAAAATAATAACATATAATTGATATCAAAGATGACTAACTTCATTTAAGAATGCTATTTGTAAAAATAATGATCATTTTGGTTATAAAACGACTAAAAAACTCACAAAGACTTCATAAATGCACACGCATGCATGGACGCACGTACACACGCATAAAAATTATTAAGTAGTTTCATTCTATGGAATCTAGAACAACATTGAAAGTATTTATAAATATTGTATAAATCTTTTAAAAAGGAAAGAAGTCTCGCTACTAGTTCTTTTTCTATCACCATATTATGTTATTTTATGTTGAGTAAGAAATTTAGTTATTTTAGGTAAACATATTAAACTTGTCAATTATTCTTGGTATAGTTTTAAAATTATGTTGAATAATAGGATGAAAGAATAATGATTATTTATATTTTTAATTAATATTCTATATTTATATAAAAATTAACAAGACAAATTCTAAAACACATGTCATAAAATATATTATTTATATTTTTAATTAATATTATATATTTTAAATTAATACATCAATTAAAAACTGATGTGAACCCTTACGTGATTCTCTTACTAAATAAACCTTAAAAATAAAACAATATAATTATTAATAATATATAATTTGTTAATTATATTTGTCAGATTCCTTTACTATCGATCTTTACTATCAATAAATTTAAAAAGGGAACTAATCAACCTCTATTGATAATTGATAGTAAAAGTGAAAGAATTCTAATTAATAATGTTATTTATAAAAATAATAACATATCATTGATATCAAAGATAACTGAATCCATTTAAGAATGCTATTTGTACAAATAATGATTCATTCACATCATAAAACGACTAAAAAAACTCATAAAGACTTTATAAATGGACACATATGCTTGGACGCACGTACGCACACATGAAAATTATTAAGTAGTGTCATTGTATGGAATCCAAAACAACATTGAAAGTATTTATAAATATTGTATAAAACTTTTAAAAAGAAAAGAAGTCTCGCCACTAGTATTTTTTCTATCATCATATTATGTTATTTTATGTTGATTAACAAATTTAGTTAATTTAGGTAAATATATTAAACTTGTCAATTATTCTTGGTATACTTTTAAAATTACATTGAATAATAAAGAAGAAAGATCAATAATTATTTCATATTCCATTGATATAAATAGTATCAAGATTAATTAATAAGAGTATGTGTTGAAAAAAATAATCAATGTACATCGTAAATTGAAAGAAGTCATATAAAAATTAACATGAAAAATTCTAAAACACATGTCATAAAATGGATAAGAGAAAATACATTAAAAATTAAGGAAAAATAAATATATTATTTATAATTTTAATTAATATTAATATATTTTAAATTAAATGCATCAATTAAGACTTGATGTGACCCCTTACATGATTCTCTTACTAAATAAACATCAAAAAATAAAAGAATATAATAATTAATAATATATAATTTGTTAATTAATTTTATCACATTCTTTTACTATCGATCTTTACTATCAATAAATGGAAAAGGGAATTAATCATCTTCTATTGATAATTGATAGCAAAAGTGAGAGAATCTAATTAAGAATAATATTTATAAAAATAATAACATATAATTGATATCAAAGATGACTAACTCCATTTAAGAATGCTATTTGTAACAATAATGATTCATTCTGGTTATAAAACAACTAAAAAGACTCACATAGACCTCACAAATGCACACACATGCATGGATACACATACACACGCATGAAAATTATTAAGTAGTTTCATTGTATGGAATCCAAAACAACATTGAAAGTATTTATAAATATTGTATAAAACTTTTAAAAAGAAAAGAAGTCCCGCCACTAGTGCGTTTTGTATCACCATATTATGTTATTTTATGTTGATTAAGAAATTTAGTTATTTTAGGTAAACATGTTAAACTTATCAATTATTCTTGTGTTACTTTTAAAATTACATTGAATAATAGAGAATAAAGATCAATGATTATTTCATATTCCACTGATATAAATAGTATCAAGATTATTTAATAAGAGTATATGTTGAAAAAAATAATCAATGCACATTGTAAAATTAAAAAAGTCATATATAAATAAACATAAAAAATACTAAAACACATGTCATAAAAAGGATAAGAGAAAATACATTAAAAACTAAGGAAAAATAAAATATATGATTTATATTTTTAATTAATATTAATATATTTTAAATTAAATGCATCAATTAAGACTTGATGTGACCCCTTACACGATTCTCTTACTAAATAAACCTCAAAAAATAAAAGAATATAATAATTAATAATATATATGACTCTTTGAAGTAATTTTTTTAGGCAAGAAGAACCCATACATGAGTGAAATTAAAGTAATGATAATGTACAATTTTAATCATTACACATTTAATTAGTAGGAACTCATAAAAAGGTAAAAACTTATGTGCAGCAATATATATTACATAAATGATAATTCAGACAAGAGGAGTTGGACTTCCATATTTGGAGCATGTTGCATATTTGGAATTTAGTTTTTATTTAAAACATCAATCTTCATATATATATATATATATATATTACGTTAGTTTATTTATTTATTTTCAAAGATATGCAGTAGAGAGAAAGAATTATAGTATATGAGTAAAAGTTTATTAGCATTCTTTTCTACTTCGTTCCATATTAAAAGTTTAAGGACACCATTGGCAATTCTATAATTTTTCTGAGTTGGTTGTCAAAATATAGAGACACACATAAGATTTTAGTATATTAGAGATATTTGTATATATCTTGCATGACATTACCATTTTACAAAAAGACCAATTAAAATAAAAAGGAGACATTTGTATACATCTTGCATGAATTGATGATATGAATTTCTATTCTTCTCACTTCATGAATTGATGGCCCTTATTTGTGGCATTTAAGAATGGTTAATATATATATTAATTTTTTTTTACTTTAGTTAATAGATTAGTGGCGGTTTCTGTTGGAATACCGGTGGGTTAAAAAACCGCTATTAAAATTATTCCTGGCAGGATGTTTAGCAGTAGTTTTACAACCGCCGGTAATTATTTTGGTTGCGGTTAAAACTACTGCTAGTGCACGTTTAAAACCGCCACTAATTCCTGGTTTTCTTGTAGTGAGGCTATGATGAGTGACACCCCTATTTAGAGTAAAAAAGAAAGGACTTCATTTTCTTGTTTTTGAAGAGTAATATAGAGAACCATTTTTAAAAAGTTTAATACGTAGTTAATCTTAATGTTTTATAAGTTTGGCTTTTTCTTAAACCTATTAAATTTTATTATTTGTGTGTGTATATATATATATATATATATATATTTGTGTGTATGCACATTAATAATTCATTTTCAAATCCATATTTTAAAATTTAGGGTAAAGTTTTTGACATAGTAAAGTAACATATAAATGATGGATTTGTAAATCAATTATACATATACATACATAAAGAGATATGATTCTCAAATATCTCTTAATATTTGTTCATATAAGACTCATTTTTTAAATACTTATTATTTGAATTTAATAATTCTAACATTCTAAAATTAGCCATCCAAATATTGTCTAAGGCTTAGCTCTTCAATTCTAAAAATAAAATTCAAACTTATATAATGAAGTTTCAATATGCTTGTGAGTTCAAGTATTCTTTGAAACCCTTGAAAATTTTATTTAGGAATTACTTATATGATGGAAACTAATAGATAAAGCATTTTTTAAGCTTGTATAGTCCATTTAAATGTTAATTTTGAGCTCAAATTATGTTGAGTTATGATCCTTTAAAACTCAATTTGGATATTATTTGTTCATTAATATGCCGGTACTGACACATCTTTGAAATCTAAAAACAAAACATATAGAATAATAACTTTATAATTTTAAAATATTATAAAATTAAAAATAGTTATGGTAATTGTTTTTATAATTTTACTACTTACATTTTTGAAATCATAGTGACCTTGTAGACATTATAAATATAGCTAAATAGACTTGATAAGCAAATCTTAGAATAATTTAACTAAAAGAAAAATATGGTTATGTTGTAAGGCAATGTAGACCACATGTGTGTAGGCTATGATGAGTAACACCCCTATTTAGAGTAAAAAAGAAAGGACTTCATTTTCTTGTTTTTGAAGAGTATAATAGGGAACCATTTTTAAAAAGTTTAATATGTACTTAATCTTAATGTTTTATAAGTATGGCTTCTTCTTAAACCTATTAAAAGTTATTATTATGTTCTTTACTCATATATATATATATATATATATTGTTTGTATGCACATTAATAATTCATTTTAAATTAATATTTTAAAGTTTAGGGTAAAGTTTTTGACAAAGTAAAGTAACATAAAAATAATTGATTTACAAATCAATTATACATATACATACATGAATAGATATGATTCTCAGATATCTCTTAATATGTGTTCACATAAGACTCGTTTTGTAAATACTTATTATTTGAATTTAATAATTCTAACATTCTAAAATTTGTCATCCAAATATACTCTAAGGTTTAGCTCTTCAATGCTAAAAATTAAATTCAAACTTCAATAAGAAATTGTCAATATGATTGCGAGTTAAAGAATTCCTTGAAACCCTAGAAAATTTTATTTAGGAATAACTTGTTTGATGAAAACTAATACGTGAAGCATTTTCAAAGCTTGTGTAGTCCATTTAAATGCTAATATTGAGCTCAAATGATGTTCAGTTATGATCTTTTAAAGCTTAATTTAGATATTGTTTGTTCCTTAATATGTCGGTAGTGCCCATCTTTGAAATCTAAAAACAAATCATATAGAATAACAACTTAATAATTTTAAAATATTATAAAATTAAAATTAAAAATAGTTATGGTAATTGTTTTTATAATTTTACTAGTTGCATTTTTGAAATCATAGTGACCTAATAGACATTATAAATATAGCTAAATAGACTTGATAAGCAAACCTTAGGACAATTTCACTTAAAGCAAAAATATGGTTGTGTTGTGAGGCAATGTTGACCACGTATGTGTAGCATATGATGAGTGACACCCCTATTTAGAGTAAAAAAGAAAGGACTTCATTTTCTTGTTTTTGAAGAGTATAATAGGGAACCATTTTTAAAAGTTTAATATGTACTTAATCTTAATGTTTTATAAGTTTGGCTTATTCTTAAACCTATTAAAAGTTATTATTATGTTCTTTACTCATATATATATATATATATATATTTGTTTGTATGCACATTAATAATTCATTTTAAATTAATATTTTAAAGTTTAGGGTAAAGTTTTTGACATAGTAAAGTAACATAAAAATAATTGATTTACAAATCAATTATACATATACATACATGAATAGATATGATTCTCAGATATCTCTTAATATTTGTTCACATAAGACTCATTTTGTAAATACTTATTATTTGAATTCTAACATTCTAAAATTAGCCATCCAAATATACTCTAAGGTTTAGCTCTTCAATGCTAAAAATTAAATTCAAACTTCAATAAGAAATTGTCAATATGATTGCGAGTTAAAGAATTCTTTGAAACCCCAGAAAATTTTATTTAGGAATAACTTGTTTGATGAAAACTAATATGTGAAGCATTTTCAAAGCTTGTGTAGTCCATTTAAATGCTAATATTGAGCTCAAATGATGTTCAGTTATGATCTTTTAAAGCTTAATTTAGATATTGTTTGTTCTTTAATATGTCGGTAGTGACCCATCTTTGAAATCTAAAAACAAATCATATAGAATAACAACTTAATAATTTTAAAATATTATAAAATTAAAATTAAAAATAGTTATGGTAATTGTTTTTATAACTTTACTAGTTGCATTTTTGAAATCATAGTGACCTAATAGACATTATAAATATAGCTAAATAGACTTGATAAGCAAACCTTAGGACAATTTAACTTAAAGCAAAAATATGGTTGTGTTATGAGGCAATGTTGACCACGTATGTGTAGCATATGATGAGTGACACCCCTATTTAGAGTAAAAAAGAAAGGACTTCATTTTCTTGTTTTTGAAGAGTAATATAGAGAACCAGTTTTAAAAAGTTTAATATGTAGTTAATCTTAAACTTTTATAAGTTTGGCTTCTTCTTAAGCCTATTAAATGTTATTATTATATTCTTTACTTATATATATATATATATATATATAATATTTGTGTGTGTACACATTAATATTCAATTTTTAAATCAATATTTTAAAATTTAGGGTAAAGTTTTTGACATAGTAAAGTAACATATAAATGATGGATTTGCAAATCAATTATACATATACATACATGGATAGATATAATTCTCAAAAATCTCTTAATACTTGTTCACATAAGACTAATTTTGTAAATACTTATTATTTGAATCTAATAATTATAACATTCTAAAATTAGCCATCCAAATATACTCTAAGGTTTAGCTCTTCAATGCTAAAAATCAAATTAAATAAGAAATTTTCAATATGATTATAAGTTCAAGAATTCTTTGAAACACCAAAAAATTTTATCTAGGAATAACTTATTTGATGGAAACTAATACGTGAAGAATTTTTAAAGCTTGTCTAGTCCATTTAAATGCTAATATTGAGCTCAAATTATGTTGAGTTATGATCTTTTAAAGCTTAATTTAGATATTGTTTTTTCCTTAATATGTCGGTACTGACCCATCTTTTAAATCTAAAAATAAACCATATAGAATAACAACTTAATAATTTTAAAATATTATAAAATTAAAAATATGTATGGTAATTGTTTTTATATTTGTACTAGTTACATTTTTGAAATCATAGTGACCTAATAGATATTATAAATATAGCTAAATAGACATGATAAACAAACCTTAGGACAATTTCACTAAAAGGAAAAGTATGGTTGTGTTGTGAGGCAATGTTGACCATGTATGTGTAGGATATGATGAGTGACACCCCTATTTAGAGTAAAAAAGAGAGGACTTCATTTTCTTATTTTTGAAGAGTAATATAGAGAACCATTTTTAAAAAGTTTAATATGTAGTTAATCTTAATGTTTTATAAGTTTGACTTCTTCTTAAACCTATTAAATGTTATTATTATGTTCTTTACCCTTATATATATATATATATATATATATATATATATATTGTGTGTGTACACATTAATAATTCATTTTTAAATCATTATTCTAAAATTTAGGGTAAAGGTTTTGATATAGTAAATTAACATAAAAATGATGGATTTGCAAATCAATTATACATATACATACATGAATAGTTATGATTCTCATATATCTCTTAATATTTTTTCACATAAAACTAATTTTGTAAATACATATTATTTGAATTTAATAATTCTAACATTCTAAAATTAGTCATCCAAATATACTCTAAGGTTTAGCTCTTTAATGGTAAAAATCAAATTCAAACTTCAATAACAATTTTTCATAATGATTGTTAGTTAAAGAATTATTTGAAACCCCATGAAATTTTATTTAAGAATTACTTATTATATGGAAACAAATAGATGAAGCATTTTCAAAGCTTGTGTAGTCCATTTAAATGCTAATTTTGAGCTTAAATTATGTTGAGTTATGATCTTTTAAAGCTTAATTTAGATATAATTTGTTCTTTGATATGTCGGTATGACTCATCTTCGAAATCTAAAAACAAAAATATAGAATAAGAACTTAATATTTTAAAATATTATAAAGTTAAAAATAACTATGGTAATTGTTTTTATAATTATACTAGTTATATTTTGGAAATCATAGTGACCTAATAGACATTATAAATTTAGCTAAGTAGACTTGATAAGCAAACCATAGGACAATTTCACTGAAAGAAAAAATATGATTGTGTTGTGAGGCAATGTTGACCACATATGTGTAGGTTATGATGACTGACACAACTATTTAGAGTGAAAAAGAAAAGACTTCATTTTCTTGTTTTTGAAGAGTAATATAGAGAAACATTTTTTAAAAGTTTAATATATAGTTAAGCTTAATGTTTTATAAGTTTGACTTCTTCTTAAACCTATTCAATGTTATTATTATGTTCTTTACTCTTATATATATATATATATTTATATGTTTGTGTGTGTACACATTAATAATTCATTTGTAAATCAATGTTTTAGACTTTAAGGTAAAGTTTTTGACATAGTAAATTTGCAAATCAGTTATAGATATAGATACGTGACTAGATATGATTCTCAGATATATCTTAATATTTCTTCACATAAGACTTGTTTTGTAAATACTTATTATTTGAATTTAATAATTCTAATATTCTAAAATTAGCCATCAAAATATACTCTAAGTTTTAGCTCTTCAGTGCTAAAAATAAATTCAAACTTCAATAACAAATTTTCAATATGGTTCTGAGTTCAAGAATTCTTTGAAACCCCTTGAAATTTTATTTAGAAATTACTTATTTGATGGAAACTAATAGATGAAGCATTTTCAAAGCTTGTGTAGTCCACTTAAATGCTAATTTTGAGCTCAAATTATCTTGAGTTATGATCTTTTAAAGCTCAATTTAGATATTGTTTATTCCTTAATATGTCAGTACTGACTCATCTTTGAAATCTAAAAACAAAACATATAAAACAACAACTTAATAATTTTAAAATATTATAAAGTTAAAATTAAAAATAGTTATCGTAATTGTTTTTATAATTATACTAGTTATATTTTTGAAATCATAGTGATCTAATAAACATTATAAATTTAGCTAAATAGACTTCATAAGCAAACCTTAGGACAATTTCACTGAAAGAAACAATATGGTTATGTTGTGAGGCAATGTTGACAACATATGTGTAGGCTATGATGAGTAGCACCCCTATTTAGAGTAAAAAAGAAAGGACTCAATTTTTTTATTTTTGAAGAATAATATGGAAAACCATTTTTAAAAAGTTAAATATGTAGTTAATCTTAATGTTTATAAGTTTGATTTCTTCTTAAACCTATTAAATGTTATTATTATGTTCTTTGCTTATATATATATATATATATGTGTGTGTGTGTACACACTAATAATTCATTTTTGAATCAATGTTTTAAAATATAGGATAAAGATTTTGACATATTAAACTTGTCAACTAATCTTAGTATACTTTTAAAATTTCATTGAGTAATAAAGAAGAAAGATCAATGATTATTACATTTTCCACTAATATAAAAAGTATCAAGATTATTAATAAAAGTATGTGTTGAAAAACATAATCAATGCACATTGTAAATTGAAAGAAGTCATATAAAAATTAACATGAAAAATTCTAAAACACATGTCACAAAAAGGATAAGAGAAAATACATTAAAAATTAAGGAAAACTAAAATATATTATTTATATTATTAATTAATATTAATATATTTTAAATTAAATGCATCAACTAAGAATAATATTTATAAAAATAATAACATATAATTGATATCAAAGATGACTGAATCTATTAAAGAATGTTATTTATACAAATAATGATTCATTCATGTTATAAAATGACTAAAAAGAGTTACAGAGACTTCATAAATGGACACGCATGGATGCACGTACGCATGCACGAGAATTATTCAATAGTTTCATTGTATGGAATCCAAAACAACCTTGAAAGTATTTATAAACATTGTATAAAACTTTTAAAAAGAAAAGAAGTCTCGCTACTAGTTCTTTTTCAATCACCATATTATGTTATTTTATGTTGATTAAGAAATTTAGTTATTTTAGGTAAACATATTAAACTTGTCAATTATTTTTGGTATACTTTTAAAATTACATTGAATAATAAGGAAGAAATATCAATGATTATTTCTTATTCCATTGATATAAATACAATATTTATAAATACTTTTAATGTTGTTTTAGATTCCACACAATAATAGTACATCATAATTTTTGTGCGTGCGTACGTGCGTCCATGCATGTGTGTGCTTTTATGAAGTCTTTGTGAGCTTTTTAGTCATTTTATAACGTGAATATTATTATTTTTACAAATAGCATTCTTAAATGGATCTTTGATATCAATTATATGTTATTATTTTTATAAATATTATTCTTAATTAGATTCTCTCACTTTTGCTATCAATTATCAATAGAAGATCATTAATTCTGTTTTCCATTTATTGATAGTAAAGATCGATAATAAAAGAATCTGACAAAAATACTTAGCAAATTATATATATTTTAATAATTATATTCTTTTATTTCTTAAGGTTTATTTATTAAGAAAATCACGTAAGGGATCACAACAAGTCTTATTTGATGCATTTAATTTAAAATATATTTATTTTAATAAAAAATATAAAGAATATATTTTATTTTTCTTAGTTTTTTATGTATTTTCTCTTATCCCTTTTGTGAGACGTGTTTTAGAAATTTTCTTGTTAATTTTATATGACTTCTTTCAATTTACAATGTGCATTGATTATTTTTTACAACACATACTCTTATTAATTAAGCTTGATACTATTTACATTAGTGGAATATGAAATAATCATTGATCTTTCTTCCTTATTATTCATTGTAATTTTAAAAGTACACCAAGAATAATTGACAAGTTTAATATGTTAACCTAAAATAACTAAATTTCTTAATAAACATAAAATAACATAATATATTGATAGAAAAAGAAGTAGTGGCGAGACTTCTATTCTTTATAAAAGTTCTACACAATATTTATAAATACTTTTAATGTTGTTTCGGGTTCCATACAGTAATAGTACATAATAATTTTCGTGCGTGCGTACCTGCGTCCATGCATGCGTGTGCATTTATGAAGTCTTTGTGAGTTTTTTAGTCATTTTATAACGTGAATATTATTATTTTTACAAACAGCATTCTTAAATGGATTCAGTCATCTTTGATATCAATTATATGTTTATTTTTATAAATATTATTCTTAATTAGATTCCCTCACTTTTGCTATCAATTATCAATAGAAGATGATTAATTCACTTTTCCATTTATTGATAGTAAAGATCGATAGTAAAAGAATCAGACAAAAATAATTAACAAATTATATATTATTAATAATTATATTCTTTTATTTTTAAGGTTTATTTAGTAAAAGAATCACGTAAGCGATCACATCAAGTCTTATTAGATCCATTTATATTTAAAAGATATTAATATTATTAGTCTTATTTGATCAATCTTCCTTACTATTCAATGTAATTTTAAAAGTATACCAAGAATAATTGACAAGTTTAATATGTTTACCAAAAATGACTAAATTTCTTAATAAACATAAAATAACATAATATGTTGATAGAAAAAGAGGTAGTGGCGAGACTTCTTTTCTTTTTAAAAGTTCTATACAATATTTATCACATCAAGTCTTATTTGATCCTTTTAATTTAAAATATATTTATTTTAATAAACAATATAAATAATATATTTTATTTTTCCTTGATTTTTAATGTATTTTCTCTTATCCTTTTTATGAGACGTGTTTTGGAATATTTCTTGTTAATTTTATATGACTTCTTTCAATTTACAATGTGCATTAATTATTTTTTTCAATATATACTCTTTTTAATTAATGTTGAAACTATTTATATCAGTGGAACATGAAATAATCATTGATCGTTCTTCCTTATTATTCATTGTAATTTGAAAAGTATACCAAGAATAATTGACAAATTTAATATGTTTACCTAAAATAACAAAATTTCTTAATAAACATAAAATAATATAATATGTTGGTAGAAAAAGAAGTAGTGGCGAGATTTCTTTTCTTTTTAAAAGTTCTATACAATATTTATAAATACTTTTAATGTTGTTTTGGATTCCATATAATAATAATACATAATAATTTTCGTGTGTGCGTACATGCGTCCATGCATGCGTGTGCATTTTTGAAGTCTTTACGAGTTTTTTAGTCGTTTTATAACGTGAATATTATTATTTTTTATAAACAACATTCTTAAATGGATTCAGTCATCTTTGATATCAATTATATATTTTTATTTTGATTAAATATTATTCTTAATTAGATTCTCTCACTTTTGCTATCAATTATCAATAGAAGATGATTAATTTCCTTTTCCATTTATTGATAGTAAAGATCAGTAGTAAAAGAATGTGACAGAAATAATTAACAAATTATATATTATTAATAATTATATTCCTTAATTTTTTAAAGTTTATTTAGTAAGAAAATTGCGTAAGGGATCACATCAAGTCTTATTTGATCCATTTAATTTAAAAGATATTAATATTATTAAAAAAGATAATATTATATTTTATTTTTCCTTAGTTTTTAATGTATTTTCTCTTATCCTTTTTATGAGACATGTTTTATATATTATTTTTTTCAACACATACTCTTATTAATTAAGCTTGATACTATTTATATCAGTAGAATATCAAATAATCATTGATCTTTCTTCCTTATTATTCAATGTAATTTTAAAAGTATACCAAAAATAATTGACAAGTTTAATGTGTTTATCTAAAATAACTAAATTTCTTAATAAACATAAAATAACATAATATGTTGATAGAAAAAGAAGTAGTGACGAGACGCCTTTTCTTTTTAAAAGTTCTACAGAATATTTATAAATACTTTTAATGTTGTTTTGGATGCCATACAATAATAGTACATGATAATTTTCATGCGTGCGTACTTGCGTCCATGCATGCGTGTGCATTTATGAAGTCTTTGTGAGTTTTTTTGTCGTTTTATAACGTGAATATTATTATTTTTACAAATAGCATTCTTAAACGGATTCAATCATCTTTGATATCAATTATATCTTATTATTTTTATAAATATTATTCTTAATTAGATTCTCTCGCTTTTGCTATCAATTATCAATAGAAGATGATTAATTCACTTTTCCATTTATTGATAGTAAAGATCGATAGTAAAAGAATCAGACAAAAAATAATTAACGAATTATATATTGTTAATAATTATATTCTTTTATTTTTTAAGGTTTATTTTGTAAGAGAATCGTGTAAGCGATCACATCAAGTCTTTATAGATCCATTTAATTTAAAAGATATTAATATTATTAAAAAATATAATATCCTTTTTATGAGACGTGTTTTAGAATTTTTCTTGTTAATTTTATATGACTTTTTTCATTTTACAATGTGCATTGGTTATTTTTTTCAACACATACTCTTATTAATTAGTCGTAATACTATTTATATCAATGGAATATGAAATAATCATTGATCAATCTTCCTTACTATTCAATGTAATTTTAAAAGTATACCAAGAATAATTGACAAGTTTATTATGTTTACCAAAAATGACTAAATTTCTTAATAAACATAAAATAACATAATATGTTGATAGAAAAAGAGGTAGTGGTGAGACTTCTTTTCTTTTTAAAAGTTCTATACAATATTTATAAATACTTTTAATGTTGTTTTAGATTCCACACAATAATGTACATAATAATTTTCGTGCGTGCGTACGTGCGTCCATGCATGCGTATGCATTTATGAAGTCTTTCTGAGTTTTTTAGTCGTTTTATAACGTGAATATTATTATTTTTACAAATAGCATTCTTAAATGGATTCAGTCACCTTTGATATCAACTATATGTTATTATTTTTATAAATATTATTCTTAATTAGATTCTCTCACTTTTGCTATCAATTATCAATAGAAGATGATTAATTCCCTTTTCCATTTATTGATAGTAAAGATCGATAGTAAAAGAACCTGACAAAAATAATTAACAAATTATATATTATTAATAATTATATTCTTTTATTTTTTAAGGTTTATTTAGTAAGAGAATCGCGTAAGGGATCACATCAAGTCTTATTTGATCCATTTAATTTAAAATATATTTATTTTAATAAAAAATATAAATAATATATTTTGTTTTTCTTAGTTTTTTATGTATTTTCTCTTATCCTTTTTATGAGACGTGTTTTAGAATTTTTCTTGTTAATTTTATATGACTTCTTTCAATTTACAATGTGCATTGATTATTATTTTCAACACATACCCTTATTAATTAGTATTAATACTATTTATATCTGTGGAATAAGAAATAATCATTGATCTTTCTTCCTTGCTATTCAATGTAATTTTAAAAGTATACCAAGAATAATTGACAAGTTTAATATGTTTACCAAAAATGACTAAATTTCTTAATAAACATAAAATGTGCATTCGTTATTTTATTCAATACATACTCTTATTCATTCATCTTAATACTATTATATGAGTGGAATATGAAATAATCATTGATCTTTCTTCCTTATTATTCAATGTAATTTTAAAAGTATACCAAGAATAATTGACAAGTTTAATATGTTTACCTAAAATAAATAAATTTCTTAAGAAACATAAAATAACATAATATGTTGATAGAAAAATAAGTAGTGGGGAGACTACTTTTCTTTTTAAGGGTTCTATACAATATTTATAAATACTTTTAATGTTGTTTTGGATTCCATACAATTATAGTACATAATAATTTTCGTGCGTGCGTATGTGCGTCCATGCATGCGTATGCATTTATGAAGTCTTTGTGAGTTTTTTAGTCGTTTTATAACGTGAATATTATTATTTTTACAAACAGCATTCTTAAATGGATTCAGTCATCTTTGATATCAATTATATGTTATTATTTTTATAAATATTATTCTTAATTAGATTCTCTCGCTTTTTCTATCAATTATCAATAGAAGATGATTAATTCACTTTTCCATTTATTGATAGTAAAGATCGATAGTAAAAGAATCAGACAAAAATAATTAACGAATTATATATTATTAATAATTATATTCTTTTATTTTTTAAGGTTTATTTAGAAAGAGAATCGTGTAAGCGATCACATCAAGTCTTATTAGATCCATTTAATTTAAAAAATATTAATATTATTAAAAAATATAATATTATATTTTATTTTTCCTTAGTTTTTAATCTATTTTCTCTTATCCTTTTTATGAGACGTGTTTTAGAATTTTTCTTGTTAATTTTATATGACTTCTTTCAATTTACAATGTGCATTGATTATTTTTTTCAACACATACCCTTATTAATTAGTATTAATACTATTTATATCAGTGGAATATAAAATAATCATTGATCTTTCTTCCTTGCTATTCAATGTAATTTTAAAAGTATACCAAGAATAGAAAAAGAGGTAGTGGCGAGACTTCTTTTCTTTTTAAAAGTTCTATACAATATTTATAAATACTTTTAATGTTGTTTTAAATTCCACACAATAATAGTACATAATAATTTTTGTGCGTTCGTACGTGCGTCCATGCATGCGTGTGCATTTATGAAGTCTTTGTGAGTTTTTTAGTCGTTTTATAACGTGAATATTATTATTTTTACAAATAGCATTCTTAAATGGATTCAGTCACCTTTGATATCAATTATATGTTATTATTTTTATAAATATTATTCTTAATTAGATTCCCTCACTTTTGCTATCTATTATCAATAGAAGATCATTAATTCCGTTTTCTATTTTTTTGATAGTAAAGATCGATAATCAAAGAATCTGACAAAAATAATTAACAAATTATACATATTTTAATAATTATATTCTTTTATTTTTTAAGGTTTATTTAGTAAAAAAATCACGTAAGGGATCACAATAAGTCTTATTTGATGCATTTAATTTAAAATATATTTATTTTAATAAAACATATAAAAAATATATTTTATTTTTCTTACTTTTTTATGTATTTTCTCTTATCCCTTTTGTGAGACGTGTTTTAGAATTTTTCTTGTTAATTTTATATGACTTCTTTCAATTTACAATGTGCATTAATTATGTTTTTTAACACATACTCTTTTTAATTAATCTTGAAACTATTTATATCAGTGGAATATGAAATAATCATTGATCGTTCTTCCTTATTATTCAATGTAATTTTAATGTATACCAAGAAAAATTGAAAAGTTTAATATGTTTACCTAAAATAACTAAATTTCTTAATAAACATAAAATAACGTAAGATGTTGATAGAAAAAGAAGAAGTGACGAGATGTCTTTTCTTTTTAAAAGTTCTATAGAATATTTATAAATACTTTTAATGTTGTTTTGGATTCCATACAATAATAGTACATGATAATTTTTGTGCGTACGTACGTGTGTCCATGCATGCATGTGCATTTATGAAGTCTTTTCGAGTTTTTTAGTCATTTTATAACGAGAATATTATTATTTTTACAAATAGCATTCTTAAATGGATTCAGTAATCTTTGATATTAATTATATGTTATTATTTTTATAAATATTATTTTTAATTAGATTCTCTCGCTTTTGCTATCAATTATCAATAGAAGATGATTAATTCCCCTTTTCCATGTATTGATAGTAAAGACCGATAGTAAAAGAATCAGACAAAAATAATTAACAAATTATATATTATTAATAATTAGATTCTTTTATTTTTTAAGGTTTTTTTAGTAAGAGAATCACGTAAGAGATCACATCAAGTCTTATTTGATCCATTTAATTTAAAATATATTTATTTTAATAAAAAATATAAATAATATATTTTATTTTTCCTTTATTTTTAATGTATTTTCTCTTATCCTTTTTATGAGACGTGTTTTAGAATTTTTCTTGTTAATTTTATATGACTTTTTTCAATTTACAATGTGCATTGGTTATTTTACTCAATATATACTCTTATTAATTAATCTTGATACTATTTATACCAGTGGAATATGAAATAATCATTGATCTTTCTTCCTTATTATTCAATGTAATTTTAAAAGTATACCAAGAATAATTGACAAGTTTAATATGTTTACGTAAAATAACTAAATTTCTTTAGAAACATAAAATAACATAATATGTTGATAGAAAAAGAAGTAGTGGCGAGACTTCTTTTCTTTTTAAAAGTTCTATACAATATTTATAACTACTTTTAATATTGTTTCAGATTCCATACAATAATAGTACATAATAATTTTCGTGCGTGCGTATGTGCGTCCATGCATGCGTATGCATTTATGAAGTCTTTGTGAGTTTTTTAGTCGTTTTATACCGTGAATATTATTATTTTTACAAATAGCATTCTTAAATGGATTCAGTAATCTTTGATATCAATTATATGTTATTATTTTTATAAATATTATTCTTAATTAGATTCTCTCACTTTTGCTATCAATTATCAATAGAAGATGATTAATTCCCCTTTTCCATGTATTGATAGTAAAGACCGATAGTAAAAGAATCAGACAAAAATAATTAACAAATTATATATTATTAATAATTAGATTCTTTTATTTTTTAAGTTTTTTTAGTAAGAGAATCACGTAAGAGATCACATCAAGTCTTATTTGATCCATTTAATTTAAAATATATTTATTTTAATAAAAATATAAATAATATATTTTATTTTTCCTTTATTTTTAATGTATTTTCTCTTATCCTTTTTATGAGACGTGTTTTAGAATTTTTCTTGTTAATTTTATATGACTTCTTTCAATTTACAATGTGCATTGGTTATTTTACTCAATATATACTCTTATTAATTAATCTTGATACTATTTATACCAGTGGAATATGAAATAATCATTGATCTTTCTTCTTTATTATTCAATGTAATTTTAAAAGTATACCAAGAATAATTGACAAGTTTAATATGTTTACGTAAAATAACTAAATTTCTTTAGAAACATAAAATAACATAATATGTTGATAGAAAAAGAAGTAGTGGCGAGACTTCTTTTCTTTTTAAAAGTTCTAGACAATATTTATAAATACTTTTAATGTTGTTTCAGATTCCATACAATAATAGTACATAATATTTTTCATGCGTGCGTACGTGCGTCCATGCATGCGTATGCATTTATGAAGACTTTGTGAGTTTTTTAGTCGTTTTATAATGTGAATATTATTATTTTTACACACAGCATTCTTAAATGGATTCAGTCATCTTTGATATCAATTATATGTTATTATTTTTATAAATATTATTCTTAATTAGATTCCCTCGCTTTTGCTATCAATTATCAATAGAAGATGATTAATTCCCTTTTCCATTTATTGATAGTAAAGATCAATAGTAAAAGAGTCAAACAAAAATAATTAACGAATTATATATTATTAATAATTATATTCTTTTATTCTTTAAGGTTTATTTAGTAAGAGAATCACGAAAGTGATCACATCAAGTCTTATTTGATCCATTTAATTTAAAAGATATTAATATTATTAAAAAATATAATATTATATTTTATTTTTCCATAGTTTTTAATGTATTTTCTCTTATCCTTTTTATGAGACGTGTTTTAGCATTTTTCTTTTTAATTTTATATGACTTCTTTAAATTTACAATGTGCATTGGTTATTTTTTTCAACTCATACTCTTATTAATTAGTCTTAATACTAGTTATATCAGTGGAATATGAAATAATTATTGATCTTTCTTCCTTATTATTCAATGTAATTTTAAAAGTATACCAAGAATAATTGACAAGTTTAATATGTTTACCTAAAATAACTAAATTTCTTTATAAACATAAAATAACATAATATGTTGATAGAAAAAGAAGTCAGGGCGAGACGTCTTTTCTTTTTAAAAGTTCTATACAATATTTATAAATACTTTTAATGTTGTTCTGGATTCGGTACAATAATACATAATAATTTTCGTGCGTGCGTATGTGCGTCCATGCATGCGTATGCATTTATGAAGTCTTTGTGAGTTTTTTAGTCGTTTTATAACGTGAATATTATTATTTTTACAAATAGCATTCTTAAATGGATTCAGTAATCTTTGATATCAATTATATGTTATTATTTTTATAAATATTATTCTTAATTAGATTCTCTCGCTTTTGCTATCAATTATCAATAGAAGATGATTAATTCCCCTTTTCCATGTATTGATAGTAAAGACCGATTGTAACATCCCAAATTTTAAAATAAGAGAATTAATTACCAGAGTAAATATTAGAAATTGGTATATGGAGTATTTAACATCCCAAACTATTGAGAATAATTAAATTAAGATTTTGGGAATTTTTGGTAATTTTTAGAGACCGGTTGAGCTGAAATTAAGCCCGGTTGAGATATGGGTGTCGGACCAAGTATCTCGGAATGAGATGATATTGGTCAGGGCTGAAGAGAATATTATTGGGAATCCGAATATGTATTTGGAATAATTTTTAGATGATGTTTGAGCCCGAACGGAGAACCTGTTGGTTAAGAAACGATGAAGTTTTAATGAGTTGGATTAAAAATAAATTGGAAATTCTATTTTTCCCTTGCTTATTCACGTGTGTTTGCTGATGGTATTAGGCATTTTTACTTCTTCTTCTTCTCTTCATCATATTCTCCATTTTCCCTCTCTTCTTCTTTCCAAACCCTAGCATTTTGGTTTCATCTTCTACTCCTTCTTAACTTCATTTGAAGTGGAGCTTGAAGGAGGCTTGTGGAGCTGCTGTCTTCCTCCTTCTCTTCCTCATTTTCGCAGCTTTCTCTCCCTCTAGTGAACCCATTTTCATTTTTGGGTTTTGAGGTAAGTATACCCATATTTTTGCTAAGGTTTTGGTTAAGAGTATGTGGTATTATGTGTTTTGGGAGCTATGCATGTGAATGGATGTTCTTGAGAAGAGTAATTAATGCAAGGGTTTAATGTTGATTTTATAAAAGTAAGGTTCCTTTGTGAAGTAAGGAAGTGGATGTATTTATTGTTGGAAGGATAAGAATATTTATGAAGGTTGTTGGAAATTTTATGAAACCCTAACTTCATGAATTTGGGGGAAATGCATAATGGAGGTTGATGAGTATTAATTGTTGATGATAAAGGTGAGATATGATGTTTAAGGGTCATTGGTGATGATATTTTGTTGGTGGAAGATTGTAATGGAGAAACCCATGAAAGGGTTTGGTTGTTGAATGCATAATAATAAAGGGTAGCACCTAACCATGGTGGTTATGGTGGATAAAATGAAATAAAAGAGTTTTGAGAGTTATAATAATAAAAACAGCAAGTATTTATTGATATATAAGTATTTGAATCGTAATGAGTAAGTAGAAAATTGATTGTATAATGTATTGTGATGTAGGAAGTGACCCCATTGACGAGGCAGGACCATCAAACCGCGTTGATCACTACTTCACTTGAGGTAGGAGGGGGTAACTTTTCTAAATGCATGATTTTATCCATTGGTGATGTGAAAATATGTATATATGATTATGTTAATGATTGTTGAATGGATGATGTGATAATGTTATGATTTGAATACATTTAGAATAATGATTGTTATGTGGCATCATGTTGGGATAATATTGTGATGTGAATATCCCAAATTGTGTGTATGATTTATTGAATGTGTATGCCACTAACTATTGATATGAATGAGTTCAAAAAGAGAATTGGGATTGGATGAGAATAATGAGAATATTGAAATCCACCAAGTGGTGGTGATGAATGATTGAATGTGGAGTGGCATCTAGGATGCACAGTGTGAGTATGCACTTGATTTGCATTCGTATTGCATCCATGGCATATCATATCTGTCTATGTGGAATATTAGGGGGTTCCACTAGGCGGGCCCAGTGGGAGGGCGGCTCAGTGCACGAGCGTATTGTTATTTTCCCCTGTGACTCGGTTTATGAGTCATGAAGCTGTCCATAGTTTGGTGACGAGGCACCCTATGTGGCGGGCCTAGTGGGCGGTCGGCTCTATGGTGAGCGAGTTTACCTCGGTGTCCGACGGGACACGGCTCTCTCGATGTGTGTTCGGGAGGGGCCCGTAGCACTTGTGGTAGTGGAGGCCACGATGTTGATCCGCAAGTCACAGGGTGACTAGTGCTACAAATGGGCGATAGCGGTTTGGTACCAGTAAAATTATGAGAATGTAAGCATGCATGAATTGAGATATATGTGTACACAATTTTTTCTACTGCAGTAGGGGCATAGTAGCACACCTATGCTTGTCCCATAATTGATTTAATGATATATTTTCCCATAGTCGGATCCGCATTAATTATTTGATAAGAAATTCTTGTGCATATGCATTAGCTTTAAGAGCATTTGCATATAGCTGGAGATATGCCTAGTTGAAAGCCTATGGTGGCAACGGATGAATGAGAATTGATAAGGGAAAGAGTGGAATACTAACCCTATGTGTGTGTATAGCAATCCAAATGATTGATATTATGAATGTATACTTGTGATTATGAGATGTGTTGTGTATAATGTATGATGTAATGAAATGAATAATGTGTAAGCAAGTATACATATGTTTTATCATAATGTATGACTTTAATTCATTTGGATTATGTTACTCACCTCCCCGTTGCCATTTTTTTTTAAAGTTGATGTAGGTATGACTTGAATCCTGCTATCTTGGAGGCTGAGTTTGAAGAAGGTAAATATGGAAAGGGAATGGGAGAGCCTTGGCCGGCGTGTTTTTGTTTTGTATGGTACATGGTGTATATATGCCCAATTTTGTAATCTTGATATGGTAAATGATGATTTTGGGGTCATGTAGGAAAATGAGACCTTGTGTGTATGGCTCATTTTTTTAATAATTCCCTTTGGTAAGGTATAATACCATTGTGATGTTTAAATCTCAGCCAATTGATGAATGGATGTTGAGAATCATGAATTATAGCCTTTAGGATGTGTGTTGGAGATGTTGTATAGTTGTTTTAATGTATGAGCAAGGAACCAATAGGGTCAAAATGAGTTTTATGAGTTTTAGATAGTGTGTGGTGGTTCCAATAGCTTAAATACATGAATTGTGACTTATAGGAACTGGAGCGGGTCAATTCCATTGAGAATAGACCCCTATGTTACTTAAAAAGGCTCAGGAATGGACAAAACGCATTTATTTGCATAATTTTCTCATTTTTGAGAATTTTTGGGTGAGGCCAGTGGCCACAAGTCACAATTGGTGTATTTTAGTTGGTGTCAAAATTTGGTAGCGTTTGGAGTTGATATGAAAAAGTTAGGGGGGTTAGAAGTTCCAAAATTATGCATTTTCTGCATAATTTCTGCATTCTGGTATGCGTAATCGATTACAAAGGTGTTCCTAATCGATTACAGGTGTTCTGTTTCATGAGTAATCGACTACAATGGTATTCGTAATCGATTACAGGCCTTCTGAGTCAATTGTAATCGATTAGGTACTTGGGCTAATCGATTAGCTACAACAGGATTGCCCGATAAGCGCTCTTTGCTATTTTGGGGCCGTTTGGGCATCTTAATGACATTTTTGGCCTCCGGCTTCTTCATGAAAGTTGTAGACAATTAAGTCACGGAGGTGTGAAAATTGGTCTTACCTCAATTGGAGTTTTCAAACTCTCATGAGGCATAAAATACCGAACCCACTGCGTTGGAAAATTCAAGTTTAAGAGGGCTTAAAACCCAACTTTTTATGACTTTTAATTTGGGACTAATAGGTGATATTTGTGACATGTCCCATTAAATTCTAAGACTAAATATTTATATATTTGTCCTAATTTTAGAAATCAATTGAAGTATCCTTGAACCACATTTCATAATCATTTGTGCTTCTTGAATTAACGTATATTTCAACTATTCTTGTTGAAGATTATGTGATTGATTATCTAAATAAAAGTCTTGTTTTAAAGTTATACACCCTCACATATCTTCATATATGGGAGTGGTTTATTATAGATCCAGGGGAATGGAGATGGTACTTCATTACTCTAATTATTGATTAATTAATATTCTTCAAAAATGTGAAAAATTTTCCCCTATTTTTGGGGATGTCTCAACCTGGTATTAGAGCATTCATTGCTCTTGATACAATTAAAATTGATGATGTTTATGTGTTTATTGCTTGTGGCTGATTGAATTGTAAATTATATGGGTGAATTATAACGGTTGTCATTGAAATGAGATTACTACGTGATCGTTGTTAAGCCCGGCCAGGCAATTCCTTTCTCATATTTACCTTCTAATTATGAAATGCATTATGATGATACTTGTGTTAAGGAAGTTAATGATGAATGATATGTATGCACCTTGGGTGGAGAAACTTTAAGTTTCTAATTGTGCTTATGTTGTTGTATATAGATTGAGTGATGGCGTATAGGCGTAATCCTGATACAGTCGCTATGATTGAGGCCTTCAATCGCTTTGCCGACATACTTGCACAGCAACAACAACCTATTGGTCAACCGAATCAAGGTCTTGACCAATTTCTTAAGCGGAAGCCTTCTGAATTTCATGGAGGATATAAGCCAGAAGATGCTCATGTCTGGATCCGTGACTTAGAATGGATATTTGCTAGTATGGAATGCACCGAAGCCCAGAAGGTGGAATATGCGGTGTTCATGGTTCGGAATGAGGCTGAATCTTGGTGGATCCTTACCTGTGGGCGTATGATTGCTGCCTACACTCCTTTAAATTGGGAGAATTTTAAGGCGGAGTTTCTTAAGAAGTACTTTCCTGCGAGTTACAAAAATAAGAAAGAGCTTGAATTCATGGAACTCAAGCAAGGTGGCATGTCAGTTGAGGAGTATGCTCTGAAATTCGAGGAGCTATGTGTGTTTTATCCTCCCTTTCAGCAAGAGGGCACTGAAGTTTCGAAATGTGTTAAGTTTGAAAATGGACTACGCCAAGAGATTAAAAAGGCGATTTGTCACTAAGAGATTAGGAATTTTCCTACTCTTGTGGATAAATGTAGGATCTTTGAAGAGAATGATATTGCTCCAAGGAGTTACTCGGGGCATGATTACAAGTTGAAGGGCCAATCTTCTAGCTTCAAGAAGAAAGGCAACTTTAAGAACAATAGACGATTTGTACGTGGGTCCTCTTCTTTCAGAGGTGGACAAGGAGGCGGAAGGTATGGTGCCGATGGTGGCCGAGGCAATGGCCACGGACTTCGTTGTTTTAGATGTGGTGGAAATCATTTGGCTAGAGATTGCAATCATGAAGAAACAGTGGTGTGCTACAGGTGCAACCAACCGGGGCATATCCGCCCTGATTGTCCTTTGAATGCTACAGATGTTGTGCCACGTGATAATGCAAACCGTGGAGGCTATGGTGCTTTTAGAGGCCGTGGTCGTGGAAACGGTAATGGCGGAAGAAATGGTAACCAAAATGGTGGTAACGGTCGTGGTAATGGAAACGGCCAAGGTAATGCTCACAGTGGTCGGAATGGCCCAAATCGTGGTGCTAATCAACAAATGGCTGGAAGAGTCTTTGCCGTGACCGGTGAAGAAGCAGCACAAGCTGAGGATCTTGTCCAAAGTGAGTGCCAAATAAATGGTAATGTTGTTAATGTGATATTTGATTCGGGTGCTACGCACTCTTTTATTTCTGAAGATTGTGTGAGGCGCTTTCGGGTGCCTGTGAGTATGGTGAAAGGTTCAATAATGGTGACTACACCGACTGGTGCTTGCTTAAGATCGGTGACTCGATGTGAAAATGTCGAGGTAGACTTGGAGGGTAGAAAATTTGTTGTATCCTTCGTGTGTTTACCTATGAAAGATCTGGATGTTATTCTGGGCATGGATTGGTTGTCCGCCAACAAGGTTTTGGTGGATTGTCATAGCAAGATAGTGATTTTTCCAACCTCTAACACTGGAGGCTTTGATGTTAGAGGTATCTCTCAACTTCTTATGATGTTTTGCTTGGTTGATGGGAATAGTGTAACCCAATCTGGTGGAATTCCTATTGTTTCAGAATTTCCCAATGTGTTTCTGGAAGAGATTCCTGGATTACCTCCTCCACGAGAAGTGGAATTTTCTATCGATCTTATTCCGGGTGCGGAACCTGTTTCTCGAGCTCCTTATAGGATGTCTCCTATGGAGTTAATTGAGTTGAAAAAGCAAGTAGAAGAATTACTTGAGCGGGAGTTTATTCGCCCAAGTGTGTCCCCTTAGGGTGCTCCTGTACTGTTGGTGAAGAAGAAAGATGGGAGCATGAGATTGTGCGTTGATTATCGCCAACTCAACAAACTAACCATTAAGAATAAATACCCTCTTCCACGTATTGATGATCTTTTGGATCAATTGAAGGGTGCTGTTGTGTTTTCGAAGATTGATTTGCGTTTTGGATATCATCAAATTCGGGTGAAGGCCGAAGATATTCCCAAAACTGCTTTCCGAACGTGGTATGGACATTATGAGTACGTGGTGATGCCATTTGGGGTGACGAATGCCCCTGTGATTTTTATGAGTTACATGAATCGCATCTTCCATGAATATCTGGACCAATTCATCGTAGTGTTTATTGATGACATTTTGGTGTACTCCAAGAGTCATGAAGAGCATGAAAGACATCTTCGTCTTGTGTTGACGATCCTTCACGAAAAGGAGTTGTATGTGAAGCTCTCTAAGTGTGAATTTTGGCTGTCTGAGGTCCAATTTCTTGGACATGTTATTTCAAATGATGGAGTTGCTGTGGATAGATCCAAAGTTGAAGCTGTGATGGCTTGAGAAAGACCAACGTCGGTGACGGAGATAAGAAGTTTTCTTGGTCTTGCCGGTTACTACCGGAGATTCATTGAAGGGTTTTCCCGTTTGGCGTTACCGCTAACAAAGTTGACTTGGAAGAACCAATCTTTCGTGTGGACCCGTGAATGTGAGGAAAGTTTCCAAGAGTTGAAGTTAAGGCTTACTACCGCACCGGTGTTAGCATTGCCCAATTTGACAGATGAATTTGTGGTATATTGCGATGCATCTAAGCTTGGTCTTGGATGTGTGTTGATGCAAAAGGAGCGTGTGATAGCCTATGCATCGAGGCAGTTGTGACTGCATGAGGTTAACTATCCCACACATGATCTTGAATTGGCGGCAGTGGTGTTTGCATTGAAGTTATGGCGACACTACTTGTATGGCTTCAAGTTTGTGGTCTTTAGTGATCACAAAAGCCTTAAATACTTGTTTGACCAGAAGGAGTTGAATATGCGCCAAAGACGGTGGATGAAGTTCCTAAAAGACTATGAATTTGAATTGAAGTATCATCCCGGTAAGGCGAATGTAGTTGCCGATGCTTTGAGCTGGAAGTCATTGCATGTCTCCATGATGATGGCAAAGGAAATGGAGTTGATAGAACGATTTAGAGATTTGAATGTGGGCGTGGGGATTTATACTCCAAAGAAAATGGCATTAGAGATGTTGAAGGTTACTAATAAATTTCTTGAATATATGAAGGCGCAACAACCCAATGATGAGTATTTGATTGAGATGAAAAAGACCCAAGAGAAAGGGAAGAATATGTTCTTAGTGGAAGGTCAAGATGGTATTTGGCGTGTTAAGGGCCGAATTTATGTTCCCTCAAGTGGTGATGTGAGGAAATGTATACTTGAGGAAGCCCACAAAAGCAAATTGAGTATTCATCCTGGTTCCACTAAGATGTATCAAGATTTGAAGAAAAATTTTTGGTGGCCCGGTTTGAAACGTGATGTGGCGAATTTTGTGGCATCTTGCCTTGTTTGTCAAAAGGCTAAGGTCGAGCATCGGAGACCATCTGGTTATTTGAAACCATTGGAGATTCCTGTTTGGAAATGGGATAGTATAGCCATGGATTTTGTTTCGGGACTACCCAGAACTCGTGCTGGAAACGATGCTATATGGGTGATTGTTGATAGATTGACAAAATGTGCTCACTTTTTACCCATAAATATGAAGAGTCCTTTGGAGAAATTGGCATAAATATACATCAAGGAGATTGTTAGGCTGCATGGTGTTCCGTCCAGTATTATATCCGACTGTGATCCTCGTTTTACTTCTCAGTTTTGGGGGCGTTTGCATGATGAGTTGGGTTCTAAGTTAAAGCTTAGTTCTGCTTATCACCCTCAAACCGATGGGCAATCGGAGAGAACTATACAAAGCCTGGAGGATCTATTGAGGGCTTGTGTTCTTGAGCACGGTGGATGTTGGGAGAGATTCCTCCCATTGATCGAGTTCATATACAATAACAGCTTCCATTCCAGTATTGGTATGGCACCTTATGAGGCGTTGTATGGAAGGAAGTGTAGAACTCCCTTGTGTTGGCTTGAAGTTGGTGAAAACTTGGCTTTAGGGCCGGAGATTATCCAAGAAACTACCGAGCAGATTAAAATGATACAAGAGAATATGAAGATTGCTCAAGATAGGCAGAAGAGTTATTATGACAAGAGGCATAAACCACTTGAGTTTCAAGTTGGTGACCATGTGTTTTTGAAGGTCTCGCGTGATAAAGGCATTGGAAGGGCGTTGAAGAGTGGGAAGTTGAGCCCTAGGTTTATCGGACCTTATGAGGTGTTGGAGCGGATTGGTGAGGTTGCTTATCGGATAGAATTCCCTCCGCATATTGCTAATCTACACAACGTGTTTCACGTATCGCAGTTGACGAAATATGTTTATGATCCTCTACACGTGATCCCTATGGACGAGATTTAGGTGCGAGATGATCTATCTATTTCTCCTGTTTCTGTTCGTATTGTCGGACATTCCGTGAAGAAATTGCGGAACAAGTTGGTACCTTTGGTGGAGGTCGCTTGGAAACATGGAAATGCAGAAACGATCACATGGGAACGTGAGGACGATATCAGAGAACGGTATCCTGACGCATTTGAATCCGGTATGTGAAATTTCGGGGACGAAATTTTCTATTTGGTGGGGTGGATTGTAACATCCCAAATTTTAAAATGAGAGAATTAATTACCGGAATAAATATTAGAAATTGGTATATGGAGTATTTAACATCCCAAACTATTGAGAATAATTAAATTAAGATTTTGGGAATTTTTGGTAATTTTTAGAGACCGGTTGAGCTGAAATTAAGCCCGGTTGAGATATGGGTGTCGGACCAAGTATCTCGGAATGAGATGATATTGGTCAGGGCTGAAGAGAATATTATTGGGAATCCGAATATGTATTCGGAATAATTTTTAGATGATGTTTGAGCCCGAACGGAGAACCTGTTGGTTAAGAAACGATGAAGTTTTAATGAGTTGGATTAAAAATAAATTGGAAATTCTATTTTTCCCTTGCTTATTCACGTGTGTTTGCTGATGGTATTAGGCATTTTTACTTCTTCTTCTTCTCTTCATCATATTCTCTATTTTTCCTCTCTTCTTCTTTCTAAACCCTAGCATTTTGGTTTCATCTTCCACTCCTTCTTAACTTCGTTTGAAGTGGAGCTTGAAGGAGGCTTGTGGAGCTGCTGTCTTCCTCCTTCTCTTCCTCATTTTCGCAGCTTTCTCTCCCTCTAGTAAACCCATTTTCGTTTTTGGGTTTTGAGGTAAGTATACCCATATTTTTGCTAAGGTTTTGGTTAAGAGTATGTGGTATTATGTGTTTTGGGAGCTATGCATGTGAATGGATGTTCTTGAGAAGAGTAATTAATGCAAGGGTTTAATGTGGATTTTATAAAAGTAAGGTTCCTTTGTGAAGTAAGGAAGTGGATGTATTTATTGTTGGAAGGAGAAGAATATTTATGAAGGTTGTTGGAAATTTTATGAAACCCTAACTTCATGAATTTGGGGGAAATGCATAATGGAGGTTGATGAGTATTAATTGTTGATGATAAAGGTGAGATATGATGTTTAAGGGTCATTGGTGATGATATTTTGTTGGTGGAAGATTGTAATGGAGAAACCCATGAAAGGGTTTGGTTGTTGAATGCATAATAATAAAGGGTAGCACCTAACCATGGTGGTTATGGTGGATAAAATGAAATAAAAGAGTTTTGAGAGTTATTAAGTAGTTTAGGTGTATGGAATCCAAAACAACATTGAAAGTATTTATAAATATTGTATAAAACTTTTAAAAAGAAAAGAAGTCTCGCCACTAGTGCGTTTTCTATCACCATATTATGTTATTTTATGTTGATTAAGAAATTTAGTTATTTTAGGTAAACTTGTTGAACTTATCAATTATTCTTGTGTTACTTTTAAAATTACATTGAATAATAGAGAATAAAGATCAATGATTATTTCATATTCCACTGATATAAATAGTATCAAGATTATTTAATAAGAGTATATGTTGAAAAAAATAATCAATGCACATTGTAAAATTAAAGAAGTCATATAAAAATAAACATAAAAAATACTAAAACACATGTCATAAAAAGGATAAGAGAAAATACATTAAAAATTAAGGAAAAATAAAATATATTATTTATATTTTTAATTAATTTTAATATATTTTAAATTAAATGCATCAATTAAGACTTGGTGTGATCACTTACGCGATTCTCTTACTAAATAAACCTTAAAAATAAAAGAATATAATTATTAATAATATATAATTTGTTTATTAATTTTATCACATTCTTTTACTATTTATCTTTGCTATCGATAAAGCGAAAAGGGAATTAATCATCTTCTATTGATAATTGATAGCAAAAGTGAGAGAATCTAATTAAGAATAATATTTATAAAAATATTAACATATAATTGATATCAAAGATAACTAACTCCATTTAAGAATGGTATTAGTAAAAATAATGATTCATTCTGGTTATAAAATGACTAAAAAAACTCACAAAAACTTCATAAATGCACACGCATGCATGGACGCACATACACATGCACGAAAATTATTAAGTAGTTTCATTGTATGGAATCCAAAACAACATTGAAAGTATTTATAAATATTGTATAAAACTTTTAAAAGGAAAAGAAGTCTCGCCACTAGTGCTTTTTTTATCACCATATTATGTTATTTTATGTTGATTAAGAAATTTAGTTATTTTAGGTAAACATATTAAACTTGTCAATTATGCTTGGAATACTTTAAAAATTCCATTGAGTAATAAAGAAGAAAGATCAATGATTATTACATATTCCACTGATATATAGGTACTGACCCATCTTTATAATCTAAAAACAAATCATATAGAATAACAACTGAATAATTTTAAATATTATAAATTAAAATTTAAAATAGTTATTGTAATTGTTTTTATAATTATTAATATATAGGTACTGACCCATCTTTGAAATCTAAATATATGATGGATTTTCAAATCAATTATAGATATAGATACGTGATGAAATATGATAGTAAAGTTTTTAAGATAGTAAAGTAATACATATATGATGGATTTGCAAATCAATTATAGATATAGATACGTGACTAAATATGATTCTCAGATATATCTTAGTATTTCTTCACATAAGACTTATTTTGTAAATACTTATTATTTGAATTTAATAATTCTAACATTCTAAAATTAGCCATCAAAATATAGTCTAAGGTTTAGCTCTTTAGTGCTAAAAATCAGATTTAAACTTCAATAACAAATTTTCAATATGATTGTGAGTTCAAGAATTCTTTGAAACCCCTAAAAATTTTATATAGAAATTACTTCTTTGATGAAAACTAATAGATGAAGCATTTTTAAAGCTCGTGTAGTCCATTTAAATGCTAATTTTGAGCTCAAATTATGTTGAGTTATGATCTTTTAAAGCTCAATTTATATATTGTTTGTTCCTTAATATGTCGGTACTAACTCATCTTTAAAATCTAAAAACAAAACATATAGAATAACAACTTAATAATTTTACAATATTATAAAATTAAAATTAAATATAGTTATGGTAATTGCTTTTATATTATACTAGTTAAACTTTGGAAATCATAGTGACCTAATAGACATTATAAATTTAGCTAAATAGACTTCATAAGCAAACCATAGGATAATTTCACTGAGAGAAAAAATATGGTTGTGTTGTGAGGCAATGTTGACAGTATATGCGTAGGCTATGATGAGTGACACCACTATTTAGAGTAAAAAGGAAAGGACTTTATTTTCTTGTGTTTGAAGAGTAATATAGAGAACCATTTTTAAAAAGTTTAATATGTAGTTAATCTTAATGTTTTATAAGTTTGACTTCTTAAACCTATTAAATGTTATTATTATGTTCTTTACTCATATATATATATATATATATATATATATATATATATATTGTGTGTACACATTAATATTTCATTTGTAAATCAATGTTCTAAAATTTAGGGTAAAGTTTTTGTATAGTAAAGTAACATATAAATGATGGATTTGCAAATCAATTATAGATATAGATACGTGATTAAATATGTTTCTCAGATATTTCTTAATATTTCTTCACATAAGACTTGTTTTGTAAATACTTATTATTTGAATTTAATAATTCCAACATTCTAAAATTAGCCATCAAAATATACGCTAAGGTTTAGCTCTTTAGTGTTAAAAATCAAATTCAAACTTCAATAACGAATTTTCAATATGATTATGAGTTCAAGAATTCTTTAAAACCCTTAGAAATTTTATTTAGGAATTACTTATTTGATGAAAACTAATAGATGAAGCATTTCCAAAGATTGTGTAGTCTATTTAAATGCTAATTTTGAGCTCAAATTATGTTTAGTTATAATCTTTTAAAGCTTAATTTAGATATTGTTTGTTCCTTAATAAGTGAGTACTGACTCATCTTTGAAATCTAAAAACAAAACATATAAAATAACAACTTAATAATTTTTAAATATTATAAAATCAAAATTAAATATAATTATGGTAATTGTTTTTGAAATCATAGTGACCTAATAGACATTATAAATTTAGCTAAATAGACTTGATAAGCACACCTTAGGACAATTACACTGAAAGAATAAATATGGTTGTGTTGTGAGGCAATGTTGACAACATATGTGTAGGCTATGATGAGGGACACGCCTATTTAGAGTAAAAAAGAAAGGACTTCATTTTTTTGTTTTTGAAGAGTAATATAGAGAACCATTTTTAAAAAGTTATATACGTAGTTAATCTTCATGTTTTATAAGTTTGACTTCTTCTTAAACCTATTAAATGTTATTATTATGTTCTTTACTTATATATATATATATATATATATATATATATTTGTGTGGGTACACGTTATTAATTCATTTTTAAGTCAATGTTTTAAAATTTAGAGTAAAGTTTTTGACATAGTAAAGTAATATATAAATGATGGATTTACAAATCAATTATAGATATAGATACGTGACTAAATATGATTCTGAGATATATCTTAATATTTCTTCACATAAGAGTTATTTTGTAAATACTTATTATTTGAATTGAATAATTCTAACATTCTAAAATTAGCCATCGAAATATACTTTAATTCTTTAGTGCTAAACATCAAATTTAAACTTCAATAACGAATTTTCAATATGATTGTGAGTTCAAGAATTCTTTAAAACCCCAGGAAATTTTATTTAGGAAAAACTTGTTTGATGAAAACTAATAAATGAAACATTTCAAAGCTTGTGTAGTCCATTTGAATGCTAATTTTGAGCTTAAACTATGTTGAGTTATGATCTTTTAAAGCTAAATATAGATATTGTTTGTTCCTTAATATATCGGTATTGACTCATCTTTGAAATCTGAAAACAAAACATATAGAATAACAACTTAATAATTTTACAATATTATAAAATTAAAATTAAATATGGTTATGGTAATTGCTTTTATAATTATACTAGTTATACTTTTGAATTCATAGTGACATAGTAGACATTATAAATATAGCTAAATAGACTTAATAAGCAAATCTTAGGACAATTTCACTAAAAGAAAAAATATGGTTGTGTTGTAAGGCAATGTTGACCACATATGTGTAGGCTATGAGGAGTGGCACCCCTATTTAATAAAAAAAAGGACTTCATTTTCTTGTTTTTGAAGAGTAATATCGAGAACCATTTTTAAAAAGTTTAATATGTACTTAATCTTAATGTTTTATAAGTTTGACTTCTTCTTACACCTATTAAATGTTATTATTATATTCTTTACTCATATATATATATATATATATATATATACACATATATATGTGAGTATATTAATAATTCATTTTTAAATCAATGTTTTAAAATTTTGGGTAAAGTTTTTTTCATAGTAAAGTAACATATAAATGATGGATTTGCAAATCAATTATACACATACATACATGAATAGATATGATTCTCAGATATCTCTTAATATTTGTTCACATAATACTTGTTTTGTCAATACTTATTATTTGAATCTAATAATTCTAGCATTCTAAAATTAGTCATCCAAATATACTCTAAGGTTTACCTCTTCAATGCAAAAAATCAATTTCAAACTTCAATAAGAAATTTTTAATATAATTTAGAGTTCAAGAATTCTTTCAAACCGCACGAAATTTTATTTAAGAATTACTTGTTTGATGGAAGCTAATACATGAAGTATTTTCATAGCTTGGATAGTCCATTTAAATGCTAATTTTGAGCTCAAATTATGTTGAGTTATGATCTTTTAAAGCTTAATTTAGATATTATTCGTTCCTTAATATGTCAGTACTCACCCATCTTTGAAATCTAAAAACAAATCATATAGAATAACAACATAATAATTTAAAATATTATAAAATTAAAATTAAAAATAGTTATGGTAATTATTTTTATAATTTCACTAGTTATATTTTTTAAATCATAGTGACCTAGTAGACATTAAAAATATAGCTAAATAGACTTGATAAGAAAACCTTAGGACAATTTCACTAAAAGAAAAAATATGGTTATGTTGTGAGACAATATTGACCATATATGTGTAGGTTATGATGAGTGACACCCCTATTTAGAGTAAAAAGGAAAGGACTTCATTTTTTTTATTTTTGAAGAGTAATATAGAGAACCATTTTTAAAAAGTTTAATATGTAGTTAATCTTAATGTTTTATAAGTTTGGCTTCTTCTTAAACCTGTTAAATGTTATTATTATATTCTTTGCTCATATATATATATATATATATATATATGTGTGTGTGTGTGTGTGCACATTAATAATTCATTTTTAAATCAATATTTTAATATTTTGGGTAAATTTTTTGACATAGTAAAGTAACATATAAATGATGGATTTTCAAATCAGTTATATATATACATATATCAATAGATATGATTCTCAGATATCTCTTAATATTTGTTCCATAAGACTCGTTATGTAAATACTTATTATTTGAATTTAATAATTCTAACATTCTAAAATTAGCCATCCAAATATACTCTAAGACTTAGCTCTTCAATGCTAAAAATAAAATTCAAACTTCAATAACGAATTTTCAATATGATTGTGAGTTCAAGAATTCTTTGAAACCCATGGAAATTTTATTTAGGAATTACTTATTTGATGGAAACTAATAGATAAAGCATTGTCAAAGCTTGTGTAGTCCATTTAAATGCTAATTTTAAGCTCAAATTATGTGTACTTATGATCTTTAAAAGCTCAATTTAGATATTGTTTGTTCCTTAATATGTCGGTACTGACTCATCTTTGAAATCTAAAAATAAAACATATAGAATAACAACTTAGTAATTTTAAAATATTATAAAATTAAAATTAAAAATAATTATGGTAATTGTTTTTATAATTATACTAGTTACACTTTTATAACAATAGTGACCTAATAGACATTATAAATTTAGCTAAATAGACTTGATAAGTAAAACTTTGGACAATTTCACTGAAAATAATATGGTTGTGTTGTGAGGCAATGTTTACCATATATGTGTAGCCTATAATGTCTGACACCCCTATTTGGAGTAAAAAAGTAAGGACTTCATTTTCTTATTATTGAAGAGTAATATAGAGAACCATTTTTAAAAAGTTTAATATGTAGTTAATCTTAATGGTTTATATGTTTGACTTCTTCTTAAACCTAATATATGTTATTATTATGTTCTTTACTCATATATATATATATGTATGTACATATTAATAATTTTTTTAAAATCAATGTTTTAAAATTTAGGGTAAAGTTTTTGACATAGTAAAGTAAAAAATAAATGATGGATTTGCAAATCAATTATATATATAGATACATGACTAGATATGATTCTCAGATATTTCTTAATATTTTTTCTCATAAGACTTGTTTTGTAAATACTTATTATTTGAATTTAATAATTCTAACATTCTAAAATTAGCCATCCAAATATACTCTAAGACTTAGCTCTTCAATGCTAAAAATTAAATTTAAACTTCAATAATGATTTTTCAATATTATTATGAGTTCAAGAATTGTTTGAAACACCTGGAAATTTTATTTAGGAATTACTTATTTGATGGAAACTAATAGATGAAGCATTTTCAAAGCTTGTGTAGTCCATTTAAATGCTAATTTTGAGCTCAAATTATGTTGAGTTATGATCTTTTAAAGCTCAATTTAGATATTGTTTGTTCCTTCATATGTCGGTAGTGACTCATATTGGAAATCTAAAAGTGAAACATATAGACTAACAACTTAATAATTTTTAAAATATTATAAAATTACAATTAAAAATAGTGATGGTAATTGTTTTTATAATTATACTAATTATATTTTTGAAATCATAGTGACCTAATAGACATTATAAATTTAGCTAAATAGACTTGATAAGCAAACCTTAGGACAATTTCACTAAAAGAAAAAATATGGTTATGTTGTGAGGCAATGTTGACAACATATGTGTAGGCACTATAAGAAATACGCGTTTTTATGGCGGTTTATTAGTAGGGGTTACTTAGAACCACCGCAAGTAAGCACATTATTGAATTGGATGAAGAAAGTTAACAGTGATTCTGTAACTGCCATTAATTTCCCGTTTAAATGGGCACGTGCAGGTCACGTGGTCTTTTTCCCTCCCATCATGGTTCTTTTATTTTCATTTCCCTCTTCTTCTAAATCCCTAACCCTTAATTTTTCTCATTTCCCTCTTATCTACCGCGTATCTCACTCTCTGTTCAGCACCTTTTCACTCTCTTCCTGTTATCTCTTAATCCTTTCTCCCCATCGTGCCTTTGTTCACATGTACCTTCTTATAGTCCTTGTCGTACCTCCGCTCGCTGCGCGGTTGTGCCACCATGGAAGAGTCCCAATGGTGAACCATCATGCCTTCAAACCACCACGCGTCTCATCTTCTCACTGTGACTAGCGTTCCACTGTAGCACCACTTCACTGTTACGATTGCCTCTAAAATTTGAAGCTTCAACATTTTTGCTTCTTCCATTTCACGCTGAGTTTTATAAGGTTTTAATTTCTCATTTTGTTATTACTTATTTTTCTGCTTTTGAAGTTTCTATATAGTTTCTGGGTTAGTCTTTCTTTTGTTGCAGTGATTTATGATTTTTGGGTTCTATTTTTGCTTCTGTTTATGCACTTTTACAGTTTCTGTTTATGTGCTTTTACAGTATAAAAGAAAATCATGATTTCCTTTTGTCCAACAGTCTTCGCTGCTCTATTTTTTGGTTCTACCATCATATGCTTGATTTAGCATTTATCATTGGTTTTGGCTGGCTGCTCACCATATTGTAGAAGGATCCATATTTCTATTAAAGTTACTATTGTGAAACTGGATTAGTGTATCAATCTTTTTTTGTTTTTGTTATGTTTGATGGATTTAGATCATTGAAAGCATTTGGATCGACAAACTTTTCCATGATTCCTAATGGTAGTTCCCTTGGATTCATGGTTACATCCTTTATTTGGTGTTTGTTCGAGCATGAAGATATGGTGTTTGATAACAGTTCTATTATGATTCATTGGTTCTGGTTCAGTTTTAGACTTTGTTTTTTGCCTATATTTTTCTTGAACACCAACTGTTTTGTGAAATGCCTTTTCGTTGTTTTGCTTCTAATATTGTTTTCTCTTATTTTATCCCAGCATCAGTTTTGTTCAATGTTGATGGTAGAAAATTAGAGATATATTAAAAATGGCTTTTGGTGGATGCTATGTTGTTTTGATGATGACACTCTTCTCAATCTATACGGGGTTTATATATAATGAATTCTTCTCTGTTCCATTTGAACTGTTTGGACCATCAGCCTATGGATGTCGTGATACTTCATGCAGGTGGTTACTAATATAATTTATTCAAAGTATTGATTGTCTTTTATGCTTGCTGGTAACCTTATATATGTGCGTAATATTTATTATTTCATCCTTAGGGATGCTTCCACCATAGGCTTAATTAAAGTACGTGACGCTTACCCGTTTGGTGTGGATCCTAAATGGTATGGTACTCGGAGTGAACTGCCATTTCTTAACTCCTTGAAGATGAAGATGTCAATTCTACTAGGAGTATCTCAAATGAATCTTAGAATTATAATGAGTTACTATAATGCAAAATACTTTGAAAACAACATAAATATATGGTAATAGCAAAAGTACAACATTAGTTGAATATGGTCTGTGGTTTGTTGTTTATAGTGTTCACTATTCATTGTATGCTTTTCTAATGTTGCTTCAGGTACCAGTTTGTTCCCTAGATGAAGTGGTGCACTGGATCAAAGGCTGACCTGTATCATGTGATGATATACATGTTCCTAAGTCCAACTGATGATTTAGGTGAAAACCAGTTTTGTGTTGCCAACAGTTCCTTTAAGTAAGAAATTTCAACTTTGATTTGGATCCATTTTTCTATTTAAAAATACTGAACAGAAGCCACATCACATCTGAACTCTCCACTGTTGAAAAAACTGGTATGTGTTGAAAAAAATAATCAATGCACATTGTAAATTGAAAAAAGTCATATAAAAATTAACATGAAAAATTCTAAAACACATGTCATAAAAAGGATAAGAGAAATATACATTAAAAATTAAGGAAAAATAAAATATATTATTTATATTTTTAATTAATATTAATATATTTTAAATTAAATGCATCAACTAAGACTTGGTGTCATCGCTTACGCAATTCTCTTTCAAAATAAACCTTAAAAAAAGAATATAATTATTAATAATATATAATTTGTTAATTAATTTTGTCACATTCTTTTACTATCAATCTTTACTATCAACAAATGGAAAAGGGAATTAATCAACTTCTATTGATAATTGATAGTGAAAGTGAGAGAATTCTAATGTTATAAAACGACTAAAAAAACTTATAAAGACCTCATAAATGGACACGCATGGATGGACACACATACACATGCACGAAAATTATTAAGTAGTTTCATTGTATGGAATCCAAAACAACATTAAAAGTATTTATAAATATTGTATAAAACTTTTAAAAAGAAAAAAAATCTCGCCACTAGTGCATTTTCTATCACCGTATTCTGTTAATTTATGTTGATTAAGAAATTTAGTTATTTTTGGTACACATATTAGACTTGTCAATTATTCTTGGCATACTTTTAAAATTACATTGAATAATAAAGAAGAAAGATCAATGATTATTTCGTATTCCATTGATATAAGTAGTATAAAGATTAATTTTTAAGAGTATGTGTTAAAAAAATAATCAATGCACATTGTAAATTGAAAGAAGTCATATAAAAATTAACATGAAAAATTCTAAAACACATGTCATAAAAAGGATAAGAGACAATACATTAAAAATTAAGGAAAAATATATTATTTATATTTTTAATTAATATTAATATATTTTAAATTAAATGCATTAATTAAGACTTGTGTGATCCCTTACACGATTCTCTTACTAAATAAACCTTAAAAAATTAAAGAATATAATTAATAATAATATATAGTTTGTTAATTAATTTTGTCACATTCTTTTACTATCGATCTTTACTATCAATAAATGGAAAAAGGAATTCATCATCTTCTATTGATAATTGATAGTAAAAGTGAGAAAGTCTAATTAAGAATAATATTTATAAAATAATAACATATAATTGATATCAAAGATGACTAACTTCATTTAAGAATGCTATTTGTAAAAATAATGATCATTTTGGTTATAAAACGACTAAAAAACTCACAAAGACTTCATAAATGCACACGCATGCATGGACGCACGTACACACGCATAAAAATTATTAAGTAGTTTCATTCTATGGAATCTAGAACAACATTGAAAGTATTTATAAATATTGTATAAATCTTTTAAAAAGGAAAGAAGTCTCGCTACTAGTTCTTTTTCTATCACCATATTATGTTATTTTATGTTGAGTAAGAAATTTAGTTATTTTAGGTAAACATATTAAACTTGTCAATTATTCTTGGTATAGTTTTAAAATTATGTTGAATAATAGGATGAAAGAATAATGATTATTTATATTTTTAATTAATATTCTATATTTATATAAAAATTAACAAGAAAAATTCTAAAACACATGTCATAAAATATATTATTTAAATTTTTAATTAATATTATATATTTTAAATTACATACATCAATTAAAACCTGATGTGAACCCTTACGCGATTCTCTTACTAAATAAACCTTAAAAATAAAACAATATAATTATTAATAATATATAATTTGTTAATTATATTTGTCAGATTCCTTTACTATCGATCTTTACTATCAATAAATTTAAAAAGGGAACTAATCAACCTCTATTGATAATTGATAGTAAAAGTGAAAGAATTCTAATTAATAATGTTATTTATAAAAATAATAACATATCAGTGATATCAAAGATAACTGAATCCATTTAAGAATGCTATTTGTACAAATAATGATTCATTCACATCATAAAACGACTAAAAAAACTCATAAAGACTTTATAAATGGACACATATGCTTGGACGCACGTACGCACACATGAAAATTATTAAGTAGTGTCATTGTATGGAATCCAAAACAACATTGAAAGTATTTATAAATATTGTATAAAACTTTTAAAAAGAAAAGAAGTCTCGCCACTAGTATTTTTTCTATCATCATATTATGTTATTTTATGTTGATTAACAAATTTAGTTAATTTAGGTAAATATATTAAACTTGTCAATTATTCTTGGTATACTTTTAAATTACATTGAATAATAAAGAAGAAAGATCAATAATTATTTCATATTCCATTGATATAAATAGTATCAAGATTAATTAATAAGAGTATGTGTTGAAAAAAATAATCAATGTACATCGTAAATTGAAAGAAGTCATATAAAAATTAACATGAAAAATTCTAAAACACATGTCATAAAATGGATAAGAGAAAATACATTAAAAATTAAGGAAAAATAAATATATTATTTATAATTTTAATTAATATTAATATATTTTAAATTAAATGCATCAATTAAGACTTGATGTGACCCCTTACATGATTCTCTTACTAAATAAACATCAAAAAATAAAAGAATATAATAATTAATAATATATAATTTGTTAATTAATTTTATCACATTCTTTTACTATCGATCTTTACTATCAATAAATGGAAAAGGGAATTAATCATCTTCTATTGATAATTGATAGCAAAAGTGAGAGAATCTAATTAAGAATAATATTTATAAAAATAATAACATATAATTGATATCAAAGATGACTAACTCCATTTAAGAATGCTATTTGTAACAATAATGATTCATTCTGGTTATAAAACAACTAAAAAGACTCACATAGACCTCACAAATGCACACACATGCATGGATACACGTACACACGCATGAAAATTATTAAGTAGTTTCATTGTATGGAATCCAAAACAACATTGAAAGTATTTATAAATATTGTATAAAACTTTTAAAAAGAAAAGAAGTCCCGCCACTAGTGCGTTTTGTATCACCATATTATGTTATTTTATGTTGATTAAGAAATTTAGTTATTTTAGGTAAACATGTTAAACTTATCAATTATTCTTGTGTTACTTTTAAAATTACATTGAATAATAGAGAATAAAGATCAATGATTATTTTATATTCCACTGATATAAATAGTATCAAGATTATTTAATAAGAGTATATGTTGAAAAAAATAATCAATGCACATTGTAAAATTAAAAAAGTCATATATAAATAAACATAAAAAATACTAAAACACATGTCATAAAAAGGATAAGAGAAAATACATTAAAAACTAAGGAAAAATAAAATATATGATTTATATTTTTAATTAATATTAATATATTTTAAATGAAATGCATCAATTAAGACTTGATGTGACCCCTTACACGATTCTCTTACTAAATAAACCTCAAAAAATAAAAGAATATAATAATTAATAATATATATGACTCTTTGAAGTAATTTTTTTAGGCAAGAAGAACCCATACATGAGTGAAATTAAAGTAATGATAATGTACAATTTTAATCATTACACATTTAATTAGTAGGAACTCATAAAAAGGTAAAAACTTATGTGCAGCAATATATATTACATAAATGATAATTCAGACAAGAGGAGTTGGACTTCCATATTTGGAGCATGTTGCATATTTGGAATTTAGTTTTTATTTAAAACATCAATCTTCATATATATATATATATTACGTTAGTTTATTTATTTATTTTCAAAGATATGCAGTAGAGAGAAAGAATTATAGTATATGAGTAAAAGTTTATTAGCATTTTTTTCTACTTCGTTCCATATTAAAAGTTTAAGGACACCATTGGCAATTCTATAATTTTTCTGAGTTGGTTGTCAAAATATAGAGACACACATAAGATTTTAGTATATTAGAGATATTTGTATATATCTAGCATGACATTACCATTTTACAAAAAGACCAATTAAAATAAAAAGGAGACATTTGTATACATCTTGCATGAATTGATGATATGAATTTCTATTCTTCTCACTTCATGAATTGATGGCCCTTATTTGTGGCATTTAAGAATGGTTAATATATATATTAATTTTTTTTTACTTTAGTTAATAGATTAGTGGCGGTTTCTGTTGGAATACCGGTGGGTTAAAAAACCGCTATTAAAATTATTCCTGGCAGGATGTTTAGCGGTAGTTTTACAACCGCCGGTAATTATTTTGGTTGCGGTTAAAACTACTGCTAGTGCACGTTTAAAACCGCCACTAATTCCTGGTTTTCTTGTAGTGAGGCTATGATGAGTGACACCCCTATTTAGAGTAAAAAAGAAAGGACTTCATTTTCTTGTTTTTGAAGAGTAATATAGAGAACCATTTTTAAAAAGTTTAATACGTAGTTAATCTTAATGTTTTATAAGTTTGGCTTTTTCTTAAACCTATTAAATGTTATTATTTGTGTGTGTATATATATATATATATATATATTTGTGTATGCACATTAATAATTCATTTTCAAATCTATATTTTAAAATTTAGGGTAAAGTTTTTGACATAGTAAAGTAACATATAAATGATGGATTTGTAAATCAATTATACATATACATACATAAAGAGATATGATTCTCAAATATCTCTTAATATTTGTTCATATAAGACTCATTTTTTAAATACTTATTATTTGAATTTAATAATTCTAACATTCTAAAATTAGCCATCCAAATATTGTCTAAGGCTTAGCTCTTCAATTCTAAAAATAAAATTCAAACTTATATAATGAAGTTTCAATATGCTTGTGAGTTCAAGTATTCTTTGAAACCCCTGAAAATTTTATTTAGGAATTACTTATATGATGGAAACTAATAGATAAAGCATTTTTTAAGCTTGTATAGTCCATTTAAATGTTAATTTTAAGCTCAAATTATGTTGAGTTATGATCCTTTAAAACTCAATTTGGATATTATTTGTTCATTAATATGCCGGTACTGACACATCTTTGAAATCTAAAAACAAAAACATATAGAATAATAACTTTATAATTTTAAAATATTATAAAATTAAAAATAGTTATGGTAATTGTTTTTATAATTTTACTACTTACATTTTTGAAATCATAGTGACCTTGTAGACATTATAAATATAGCTAAATAGACTTGATAAGCAAATCTTAGAATAATTTAACTAAAAGAAAAATATGGTTATGTTGTAAGACAATGTAGACCACATGTGTGTAGGCTATGATGAGTAACACCCCTATTTAGAGTAAAAAAGAAAGGACTTCATTTTCTTGTTTTTGAAGAGTATAATAGGGAACCATTTTTAAAAAGTTTAATATGTACTTAATCTTAATGTTTTATAAGTATGGCTTCTTCTTAAACCTATTAAAAGTTATTATTATGTTCTTTACTCATATATATATATATATATATATATTTGTTTGTATGCACATTAATAATTCATTTTAAATTAATATTTTAAAGTTTAGGGTAAAGTTTTTGACAAAGTAAAGTAACATAAAAATAATTGATTTACAAATCAATTACACATATACATACATGAATAGATATGATTCTCAGATATCTCTTAATATGTGTTCACATAAGACTCGTTTTGTAAATACTTATTATTTGAATTTAATAATTCTAACATTCTAAAATTAGCCATCCAAATATACTCTAAGGTTTAGCTCTTCAATGCTAAAAATTAAATTCAAACTTCAATAAGAAATTGTCAATATGATTGCGAGTTAAAGAATTCCTTGAAACCCTAGAAAATTTTATTTAGGAATAACTTGTTTGATGAAAACTAATACGTGAAGCATTTTCAAAGCTTGTGTAGTCCATTTAAATGCTAATATTGAGCTCAAATGATGTTCAGTTATGATCTTTTAAAGCTTAATTTAGATATTGTTTGTTCCTTAATATGTCGGTAGTGCCCATCTTTGAAATCTAAAAACAAATCATATAGAATAACAACTAAATAATTTTAAAATATTATAAAATTAAAATTAAAAATAGTTATGGTAATTGTTTTTATAATTTTACTAGTTGCATTTTTGAAATCATAGTGACCTAATAGACATTATAAATATAGCTAAATAGACTTGATAAGCAAACCTTAGGACAATTTCACTTAAAGCAAAAATATGGTTGTGTTGTGAGGCAATGTTGACCACGTATGTGTAGCATATGATGAGTGACACCCCTATTTAGAGTAAAAAAGAAAGGACTTCATTTTCTTTTGAAGAGTAATATAGAGAACCAGTTTTAAAAAGTTTAATATGTAGTTAATCTTAAACTTTTATAAGTTTGGCTTCTTCTTAAGCCTATTAAATGTTATTATTATATTCTTTACTTATATATATATAAATAATATTTGTGTGTGTACACATTAATATTCAATTTTTAAATCAATATTTTAAAATTTAGGGTTAAGTTTTTGACATAGTAAAGTAACATATAAATAATGGATTTACAAATCAATTATACATATACATACATGGATAGATATAATTCTCAAAAATCTCTTAATACTTGTTCACATAAGACTAATTTTGTAAATACTTATTATTTGAATCTAATAATTCTAACATTCTAAAATTAGCCATCCAAATATACTCTAAGGTTTAGCTCTTTAATGCTAAAAATCAAATTAAATAAGAAATTTTCAATATGATTATAAGTTCAAGAATTCTTTGAAACACCAGAAAATTTTATCTAGGAATAACTTATTTGA